>JAKZAO010000015.1:1218385-1290123 GCA_023053555.1 Branchinecta lindahli
AACCCGGATCCTGCCTCGACGAGTCAACGAACCCGGATCCTGCCTCGTCAACGAACCCGCATCCTGCCTCGTCAACGAGCCCAGATCCTGTCGCCTCCACTTTGGACTTGGTCAAAATTCAGTCAACGAACCCGGATCCTACCTCGTCAACGAACCCGCATCCTGCCTCGTCAACGAACCCGGATCCTGCCTCCACTTTGGACTTAGTCAAAATTCAGTCAACGAACCCGGATCCTGCCTAGTCAACGAACCCGGATCCTGCCTCGTCAACGAACCCAGATCCTGTCGCCTCCACTTTGGATTTAGTCAAAATTCAGTCAACGAACCCGGATCCTGCCTCGTCAACGAACATGGATCCTGCCTCCACTTTGGACTTAGTCAAAATTCAGTCAACGAACCCGGATCCTGCCTCGTCAACGACCCCACATCCTGCCTCGTCAACGAACCCGGATTCTGCCTCCTCTTTGGATTTAGTCAAAATTCAGTCAACGAACCCGGATCCTGCCTCGTCAACGAACCCGGATCCTGCCTCCACTTTGGACTTAGTCAAAATTCAGTCAACGAACCCGGATCCTGCCTTGCCAACGAACCCGGATCCTGCCTCCACTTTGGACTAAGTCAAAATTCAGTCAACGAACCCGGATCCTGCCTCGTCAACGAACCCGGATCCTGCCTCCACTTTGGACTTGGTCAAAATTCAGTCAACGAACCCGGATCCTGCCTCGTCAACGAACCCGGATCCTGCCTCCACTTTGAACTAGGTCAAAATTCAGTCAACGAACCCGGATCCTGCCTCGTCAACGAACCCGCATCCTGCCTCGTCAACGAGCCCGGATCCTGTCGCCTCCACTTTGGACTTAGTCAAAATTCAGTCAGCGAACCCGGATCCTGCCTCGTCAACGAACCCGGATCCTGCCTCCAGTTCGGACATAGTCAAAATTCAGTCAACGAACCCGGATCCTGCCTCGTCAACGAACATGGATCCTGCCTCCACTTTGGACTTGGTCAAAATTCAGTCAACGAACCCGGATCCTGCCTCGTCAACGAACCCAGATCCTGTCGCCTCCACTTTGAATTTAGTCAAAATTCAGTCAACGAACCCGGATCCTGCCTCGTCAACGAACATGGATCCTGCCTCCACTTTGGACTTGGTCAAAATTCAGTCAACGAACCCGGATCCTGCCTCGTCAACGAACCCGCATCCTGCCTCGTCAACGAACCCGGATCCTGCCTCCACTTTGGACTTGGTCAAAATTCAGTCAACGAACCCGGATCCTGCCTCGTCAACGAACCCGGATCCTGCCTCCACTTTGAACTAGGTCAAAATTCAGTCAACGAACCCGGATCCTGCCTCGTCAACGAACCCGGATCCTGCCTCGTCAACGAACCCAGATCCTGTCGCCTCCACTTTGGACTTAGTCAAAATTCAGTCAACGAACCCGGATCCTGCCTCGTCAACGAACCCGCATCCTGCCTCGTCAACGAACCCGGATCCTGGCTCCAGTTTGGACTTAGTCAAAATTCAGTCAACGAACCCGGATCCTGCCTCGTCAACGAACCCGGATCCTGCCTCGTCAACGAACCCAGATCCTGTCGCCTCCACTTTGGACTTAGTCAAAATTCAGTCAACGAACCCGCATCCTGCCTCGTCAACGAACATGGATCCTGCCTCCACTTTGGACGAACACGGATCCTGCCTCCACTTTGGACTTAGTCAAACTTCGGTCAACGAACCCGGATCCTGCCTCGACGAGTCAACGAACCCGGATCCTGCCTCGTCAACGAACCCGCATCCTGCCTCGTCAACGAGCCCAGATCCTGTCGCCTCCACTTTGGACTTAGTCAAAATTCAGTCAACGACCCCGGATCCTGCCTCGTCAACGAACCCGCATCCTGCCTCGTCAACGAACATGGATCCTGCCTCCACTTTGGACTTAGTCAAAATTCAGTCAACGAACCCGGATCCTGCCTCGCCAACGAACCCGGATCCTGCCTCGCCAACGAACCCGGATCCTGGCTCCAGTTTGGACTTAGTCAAACTTCGGTCAACGAACCCGGATCCCGCCTCGACGAGTCAACGAACCCGGATCCTGCCTCGTCAACGAACCCGCATCCTGCCTCGTCAACGAGCCCGGATCCTGTCGCCTCCACTTTGGACTTAGTCAAAATTCAGTCATCGAACCCGGATCCTGCCTCGTCAACGAACCCGCATCCTTCCTCGTCAACGAACCCGGATCCTGCCTCCACTTTGGAATAAGTCAAAATTCAGTCAACGAACCCGGATCCTGCCTCGTCAACGAACCCGGATCCTGCCTCCACTTTGGACTTGGTCAAAATTCAGTCAACGAACCCGGATCCTACCTCGTCAACGAACCCGCATCCTGCCTCGTCAACGAACCCGGATCCTGCCTCCACTTTGGACTTAGTCAAAATTCAGTCAACGAACCCGGATCCTGCCTAGTCAACGAACCCGGATCCTGCCTCGTCAACGAACCCAGATCCTGTCGCCTCCACTTTGGATTTAGTCAAAATTCAGTCAACGAACCCGGATCCTGCCTCGTCAACGAACATGGATCCTGCCTCCACTTTGGACTTAGTCAAAATTCAGTCAACGAACCCGGATCCTGCCTCGTCAACGACCCCGCATCCTGCCTCGTCAACGAACCCGGATTCTGCCTCCTCTTTGGATTTAGTCAAAATTCAGTCAACGAACCCGGATCCTGCCTCGTCAACGAACCCGGATCCTGCCTCCACTTTGGACTTAGTCAAAATTCAGTCAACGAACCCGGATCCTGCCTCGCCAACGAACCCGGATCCTGCCTCCACTTTGGACTAAGTCAAAATTCAGTCAACGAACCCGGATCCTGCCTCGTCAACGAACCCGGATCCTGCCTCCACTTTGGACTTGGTCAAAATTCAGTCAACGAACCCGGATCCTGCCTCGTCAACGAACCCGGATCCTGCCTCCACTTTGAACTAGGTCAAAATTCAGTCAACGAACCCGGATCCTGCCTCGTCAACGAACCCGCATCCTGCCTCGTCAACGAGCCCGGATCCTGTCGCCTCCACTTTGGACTTAGTCAAAATTCAGTCAGCGAACCCGGATCCTGCCTCGTCAACGAACCCGGATCCTGCCTCCAGTTTGGACATAGTCAAAATTCAGTCAACGAACCCGGATCCTGCCTCGTCAACGAACCCGCATCCGGCCTCGTCAACGAACCTGGATCCTGTCGCCTCCACTTTGGATTTAGTCAAAATTCAGTCAACGAACCCGGATCCTGCCTTGTCAACGAACTCGCATCCTGCCTCGTCAACGAACCCGGATCCTGCCTCCACTTTGGACATAGTCAAAATTCAGTCAACGAACCCGGATCCTGCCTAGTCAACGAACCCGGATCCTGCCTCGTCAACGAACCCAGATCCTGTCGCCTCCACTTTGAATTTAGTCAAAATTCAGTCAACGAACCCGGATCCTGCCTCGTCAACGAACCCGGATCCTGCCTCGTCAACGAACCCAGATCCTGTCGCCTCCACTTTGGATTTAGTCAAAATTCAGTCAACGAACCCGGATCCTGCCTCGTCAACGAACATGGATCCTGCCTCCACTTTGGACTTGGTCAAAATTCAGTCAACGAACCCGGATCCTGCCTCGTCAACGAACCCAGATCCTGTCGCCTCCACTTTGAATTTAGTCAAAATTCAGTCAACGAACCCGGATCCTGCCTCGTCAACGAACATGGATCCTGCCTCCACTTTGGACTTGGTCAAAATTCAGTCAACGAACCCGGATCCTGCCTCGTCAACGAACCCGCATCCTGCCTCGTCAACGAACCCGGATCCTGCCTCCACTTTGGACTTGGTCAAAATTCAGTCAACGAACCCGGATCCTGCCTCGTCAACGAACCCGCATCCTGCCTCGTCAACGAACCCGGATTCTGCCTCCTCTTTGGATTTAGTCAAAATTCAGTCAACGAACCCGGATCCTGCCTCGTCAACGAACCCGGATCCTGCCTCCACTTTGGACTTAGTCAAAATTCAGTCAACGAACCCGGATCCTGCCTCGCCAACGAACCCGGATCCTGCCTCCACTTTGGACTAAGTCAAAATTCAGTCAACGAACCCGGATCCTGCCTCGTCAACGAACCCGGATCCTGCCTCCACTTTGGACTTGGTCAAAATTCAGTCAACGAACCCGGATCCTGCCTCGTCAACGAACCCGGATCCTGCCTCCACTTTGAACTAGGTCAAAATTCAGTCAACGAACCCGGATCCTGCCTCGTCAACGAACCCGGATCCTGCCTCGTCAACGAACCCAGATCCTGTCGCCTCCACTTTGGATTTAGTCAAAATTCAGTCAACGAACCCGGATCCTGCCTCGCCAACGAACCCGGATCCTGCCTCCAGTTTGGACTTAGTCAAACTTCGGTCAACGAACCCGGATCCTGCCTCGACGAGTCAACGAACCCGGATCCTGCCTCGTCAACGAACCCGCATCCTGCCTCGTCAACGAGCCCAGATCCTGTCGTCTCCACTTTGGACTTAGTCAAAATTCAGTCAACGAACCCGGATCCTGCCTCGTCAACGAACTCGCATCCTGCCTCGTCAACGAACCCGGATCCTGCCTCCACTTTGGACATAGTCAAAATTCAGTCAACGAACCCGGATCCTGCCTCGCCAACGAAACCGGATCCTGCCTCGCCAACGAACCCGGATCCTGGCTCCAGTTTGGACTTAGTCAAACTTCGGTCAACGAACCCGGATCCCGCCTCGACGAGTCAACGAACCCGGATCCTGCCTCGTCAACGAACCCGCATCCTGCCTCGTCAACGAACCCGGATCCTGCCTCCACTTTGGAATAAGTCAAAATTCAGTCAACGAACCCGGATCCTGCCTCGTCAACGAACCCGGATCCTGCCTCCACTTTGGACTTGGTCAAAATTCAGTCAACGAACCCGGATCCTACCTCGTCAACGAACCCGCATCCTGCCTCGTCAACGAACCCGGATCCTGCCTCCACTTTGGACTTAGTCAAAATTCAGTCAACGAACCCGGATCCTGCCTAGTCAACGAACCCAGATCCTGCCTCGTCAACGAACCCAGATCCTGTCGCCTCCACTTTGGATTTAGTCAAAATTCAGTCAACGAACCCGGATCCTGCCTCGTCAACGAACCCGGATCCTGCCTCCACTTTGGACTTGGTCAAAATTCAGTCAACGAACCCGGATCCTGCCTCGTCAACGAACCCGGATCCTGCCTCCACTTTGAACTAGGTCAAAATTCAGTCAACGAACCCGGATCCTGCCTCGTCAACGAACCCGGATCCTGCCTCGTCAACGAACCCAGATCCTGTCGCCTCCACTTTGGATTTAGTCAAAATTCAGTCAACGAACCCGGATCCTGCCTCGCCAACGAACCCGGATCCTGCCTCCAGTTTGGACTTAGTCAAACTTCGGTCAACGAACCCGGATCCTGCCTCGACGAGTCAACGAACCCGGATCCTGCCTCGTCAACGAACCCGCATCCTGCCTCGTCAACGAGCCCAGATCCTGTCGTCTCCACTTTGGACTTAGTCAAAATTCAGTCAACGAACCCGGATCCTGCCTCGTCAACGAACCCGCATCCTGCCTCGTCAACGAACATGGATCCTGCCTCCACTTTGGACTTAGTCAAAATTCAGTCAACGAACCCGGATCCTGCCTCGCCAACGAACCCGGATCCTGCCTCGCCAACGAACCCGGATCCTGGCTCCAGTTTGGACTTAGTCAAACTTCGGTCAACGAACCCGGATCCCGCCTCGACGAGTCAACGAACCCGGATCCTGCCTCGTCAACGAACCCGCATCCTGCCTCGTCAACGAGCCCGGATCCTGTCGCCTCCACTTTGGACTTAGTCAAAATTCAGTCAACGAACCCGGATCCTGCCTCGTCAACGAACCCGCATCCTGCCTCGTCAACGAACCCGGATCCTGCCTCCACTTTGGAATAAGTCAAAATTCAGTCAACGAACCCGGATCCTGCCTCGTCAACGAACCCGGATCCTGCCTCCACTTTGGACTTGGTCAAAATTCAGTCAACGAACCCGGATCCTACCTCGTCAACGAACCCGCATCCTGCCTCGTCAACGAACCCGGATCCTGCCTCCACTTTGGACTTAGTCAAAATTCAGTCAACGAACCCGGATCCTGCCTAGTCAACGAACCCGGATCCTGCCTCGTCAACGAACCCAGATCCTGTCGCCTCCACTTTGGATTTAGTCAAAATTCAGTCAACGAACCCGGATCCTGCCTCGTCAACGAACATGGATCCTGCCTCCACTTTGGACTTAGTCAAAATTCAGTCAACGAACCCGGATCCTGCCTCGTCAACGACCCCGCATCCTGCCTCGTCAACGAACCCGGATTCTGCCTCCTCTTTGGATTTAGTCAAAATTCAGTCAACGAACCCGGATCCTGCCTCGTCAACGAACCCGGATCCTGCCTCCACTTTGGACTTAGTCAAAATTCAGTCAACGAACCCGGATCCTGCCTCGCCAACGAACCCGGATCCTGCCTCCACTTTGGACTAAGTCAAAATTCAGTCAACGAACCCGGATCCTGCCTCGTCAACGAACCCGGATCCTGCCTCCACTTTGGACTTGGTCAAAATTCAGTCAACGAACCCGGATCCTGCCTCGTCAACGAACCCGGATCCTGCCTCCACTTTGAACTAGGTCAAAATTCAGTCAACGAACCCGGATCCTGCCTCGTCAACGAACCCGCATCCTGCCTCGTCAACGAGCCCGGATCCTGTCGCCTCCACTTTGGACTTAGTCAAAATTCAGTCAGCGAACCCGGATCCTGCCTCGTCAACGAACCCGGATCCTGCCTCCAGTTTGGACATAGTCAAAATTCAGTCAACGAACCCGGATCCTGCCTCGTCAACGAACCCGCATCCGGCCTCGTCAACGAACCTGGATCCTGTCGCCTCCACTTTGGATTTAGTCAAAATTCAGTCAACGAACCCGGATCCTGCCTTGTCAACGAACTCGCATCCTGCCTCGTCAACGAACCCGGATCCTGCCTCCACTTTGGACATAGTCAAAATTCAGTCAACGAACCCGGATCCTGCCTAGTCAACGAACCCGGATCCTGCCTCGTCAACGAACCCAGATCCTGTCGCCTCCACTTTGAATTTAGTCAAAATTCAGTCAACGAACCCGGATCCTGCCTCGTCAACGAACCCGGATCCTGCCTCGTCAACGAACCCAGATCCTGTCGCCTCCACTTTGGATTTAGTCAAAATTCAGTCAACGAACCCGGATCCTGCCTCGTCAACGAACATGGATCCTGCCTCCACTTTGGACTTGGTCAAAATTCAGTCAACGAACCCGGATCCTGCCTCGTCAACGAACCCAGATCCTGTCGCCTCCACTTTGAATTTAGTCAAAATTCAGTCAACGAACCCGGATCCTGCCTCGTCAACGAACATGGATCCTGCCTCCACTTTGGACTTGGTCAAAATTCAGTCAACGAACCCGGATCCTGCCTCGTCAACGAACCCGCATCCTGCCTCGTCAACGAACCCGGATCCTGCCTCCACTTTGGACTTGGTCAAAATTCAGTCAACGAACCCGGATCCTGCCTCGTCAACGAACCCGCATCCTGCCTCGTCAACGAACCCGGATTCTGCCTCCTCTTTGGATTTAGTCAAAATTCAGTCAACGAACCCGGATCCTGCCTCGTCAACGAACCCGGATCCTGCCTCCACTTTGGACTTAGTCAAAATTCAGTCAACGAACCCGGATCCTGCCTCGCCAACGAACCCGGATCCTGCCTCGCCAACGAACCCGGATCCTGCCTCCACTTTGGACTAAGTCAAAATTCAGTCAACGAACCCGGATCCTGCCTCGTCAACGAACCCGGATCCTGCCTCCACTTTGGACTTGGTCAAAATTCAGTCAACGAACCCGGATCCTGCCTCGTCAACGAACCCGGATCCTGCCTCCACTTTGAACTAGGTCAAAATTCAGTCAACGAACCCGGATCCTGCCTCGTCAACGAACCCGGATCCTGCCTCGTCAACGAACCCAGATCCTGTCGCCTCCACTTTGGATTTAGTCAAAATTCAGTCAACGAACCCGGATCCTGCCTCGCCAACGAACCCGGATCCTGCCTCCAGTTTGGACTTAGTCAAACTTCGGTCAACGAACCCGGATCCTGCCTCGACGAGTCAACGAACCCGGATCCTGCCTCGTCAACGAACCCGCATCCTGCCTCGTCAACGAGCCCAGATCCTGTCGTCTCCACTTTGGACTTAGTCAAAATTCAGTCAACGAACCCGGATCCTGCCTCGTCAACGAACCCGCATCCTGCCTCGTCAACGAACATGGATCCTGCCTCCACTTTGGACTTAGTCAAAATTCAGTCAACGAACCCGGATCCTGCCTCGCCAACGAACCCGGATCCTGCCTCGCCAACGAACCCGGATCCTGGCTCCAGTTTGGACTTAGTCAAACTTCGGTCAACGAACCCGGATCCCGCCTCGACGAGTCAACGAACCCGGATCCTGCCTCGTCAACGAATCCGCATCCTGCCTCGTCAACGAGCCCGGATCCTGTCGCCTCCACTTTGGACTTAGTCAAAATTCAGTCAACGAACCCGGATCCTGCCTCGTCAACGAACCCGCATCCTGCCTCGTCAACGAACCCGGATCCTGCCTCCACTTTGGAATAAGTCAAAATTCAGTCAACGAACCCGGATCCTGCCTCGTCAACGAACCCGGATCCTGCCTCCACTTTGGACTTGGTCAAAATTCAGTCAACGAACCCGGATCCTACCTCGTCAACGAACCCGCATCCTGCCTCGTCAACGAACCCGGATCCTGCCTAGTCAACGAACCCGGATCCTGCCTCGTCAACGAACCCAGATCCTGTCGCCTCCACTTTGGATTTAGTCAAAATTCAGTCAACGAACCCGGATCCTGCCTCGTCAACGAACATGGATCCTGCCTCCACTTTGGACTTAGTCAAAATTCAGTCAACGAACCCGGATCCTGCCTCGTCAACGACCCCGCATCCTGCCTCGTCAACGAACCCGGATTCTGCCTCCTCTTTGGATTTAGTCAAAATTCAGTCAACGAACCTGGATCCTGCCTCGTCAACGAACCCGGATCCTGCCTCCACTTTGGACTTAGTCAAAATTCAGTCAACGAACCCGGATCCTGCCTCGCCAACGAACCCGGATCCTGCCTCCACTTTGGACTAAGTCAAAATTCAGTCAACGAACCCGGATCCTGCCTCGTCAACGAACCCGGATCCTGCCTCCACTTTGGACTTGGTCAAAATTCAGTCAACGAACCCGGATCCTGCCTCGTCAACGAACCCGGATCCTGCCTCCACTTTGAACTAGGTCAAAATTCAGTCAACGAACCCGGATCCTGCCTCGTCAACGAACCCGCATCCTGCCTCGTCAACGAGCCCGGATCCTGTCGCCTCCACTTTGGACTTAGTCAAAATTCAGTCAGCGAACCCGGATCCTGCCTCGTCAACGAACCCGGATCCTGCCTCCAGTTTGGACATAGTCAAAATTCAGTCAACGAACCCGGATCCTGCCTCGTCAACGAACCCGCATCCGGCCTCGTCAACGAACCTGGATCCTGTCGCCTCCACTTTGGATTTAGTCAAAATTCAGTCAACGAACCCGGATCCTGCCTTGTCAACGAACTCGCATCCTGCCTCGTCAACGAACCCGGATCCTGCCTCCACTTTGGACATAGTCAAAATTCAGTCAACGAACCCGGATCCTGCCTAGTCAACGAACCCGGATCCTGCCTCGTCAACGAACCCAGATCCTGTCGCCTCCACTTTGAATTTAGTCAAAATTCAGTCAACGAACCCGGATCCTGCCTCGTCAACGAACCCGGATCCTGCCTCGTCAACGAACCCAGATCCTGTCGCCTCCACTTTGGATTTAGTCAAAATTCAGTCAACGAACCCGGATCCTGCCTCGTCAACGAACATGGATCCTGCCTCCACTTTGGACTTGGTCAAAATTCAGTCAACGAACCCGGATCCTGCCTCGTCAACGAACCCAGATCCTGTCGCCTCCACTTTGAATTTAGTCAAAATTCAGTCAACGAACCCGGATCCTGCCTCGTCAACGAACATGGATCCTGCCTCCACTTTGGACTTGGTCAAAATTCAGTCAACGAACCCGGATCCTGCCTCGTCAACGAACCCGCATCCTGCCTCGTCAACGAACCCGGATCCTGCCTCCACTTTGGACTTGGTCAAAATTCAGTCAACGAACCCGGATCCTGCCTCGTCAACGAACCCGGATCCTGCCTCGTCAACGAACCCGGATTCTGCCTCCTCTTTGGATTTAGTCAAAATTCAGTCAACGAACCCGGATCCTGCCTCGTCAACGAACCCGGATCCTGCCTCCACTTTGGACTTAGTCAAAATTCAGTCAACGAACCCGGATCCTGCCTCGCCAACGAACCCGGATCCTGCCTCCACTTTGGACTAAGTCAAAATTCAGTCAACGAACCCGGATCCTGCCTCGTCAACGAACCCGGATCCTGCCTCCACTTTGGACTTGGTCAAAATTCAGTCAACGAACCCGGATCCTGCCTCGTCAACGAACCCGGATCCTGCCTCCACTTTGAACTAGGTCAAAATTCAGTCAACGAACCCGGATCCTGCCTCGTCAACGAACCCGGATCCTGCCTCGTCAACGAACCCAGATCCTGTCGCCTCCACTTTGGATTTAGTCAAAATTCAGTCAACGAACCCGGATCCTGCCTCGCCAACGAACCCGGATCCTGCCTCCAGTTTGGACTTAGTCAAACTTCGGTCAACGAACCCGGATCCTGCCTCGACGAGTCAACGAACCCGGATCCTGCCTCGTCAACGAACCCGCATCCTGCCTCGTCAACGAGCCCGTCCTCCTCTGTCGTCTCCACTTTGGACTTAGTCAAAATTCAGTCAACGAACCCGGATCCTGCCTCGTCAACGAACCCGCATCCTGCCTCGTCAACGAACCCGGATCCTGCCTCCACTTTGGACTTAGTCAAAATTCAGTCAACGAACACGGATCCTGCCTCGTCAACGAACATGGATCCTGCCTCCACTTTGGACTTGGTCAAAATTCAGTCAACGAACCCGGATCCTGCCTCGTCAACGAACCCGCATCCTGCCTCGTCAACGAACCCGGATCCTGCCTCCACTTTGGACTTGGTCAAAATTCAGTCAACGAACCCGGATCCTGCCTCGTCAACGAACCCGCATCCTGCCTCGTCAACGAACCCGGATTCTGCCTCCTCTTTGGATTTAGTCAAAATTCAGTCAACGAACCCGGATCCTGCCTCGTCAACGAACCCGGATCCTGCCTCCACTTTGGACTTAGTCAAAATTCAGTCAACGAACCCGGATCCTGCCTCGCCAACGAACCCGGATCCTGCCTCGCCAACGAACCCGGATCCTGCCTCCACTTTGGACTAAGTCAAAATTCAGTCAACGAACCCGGATCCTGCCTCGTCAACGAACCCGGATCCTGCCTCCACTTTGGACTTGGTCAAAATTCAGTCAACGAACCCGGATCCTGCCTCGTCAACGAACCCGGATCCTGCCTCCACTTTGAACTAGGTCAAAATTCAGTCAACGAACCCGGATCCTGCCTCGTCAACGAACCCGGATCCTGCCTCGTCAACGAACCCAGATCCTGTCGCCTCCACTTTGGACTTAGTCAAAATTCAGTCAACGAACCCGGATCCTGCCTCGTCAACGAACCCGCATCCTGCCTCGTCAACGAACATGGATCCTGCCTCCACTTTGGACGAACACGGATCCTGCCTCCACTTTGGACTTAGTCAAACTTCGGTCAACGAACCCGGATCCTGCCTCGACGAGTCAACGAACCCGGATCCTGCCTCGTCAACGAACCCGCATCCTGCCTCGTCAACGAGCCCAGATCCTGTCGCCTCCACTTTGGACTTAGTCAAAATTCAGTCAACGAACCCGGATCCTGCCTCGTCAACGAACCCGCATCCTGCCTCGTCAACGAACATGGATCCTGCCTCCACTTTGGACTTAGTCAAAATTCAGTCAACGAACCCGGATCCTGCCTCGCCAACGAACCCGGATCCTGCCTCGCCAACGAACCCGGATCCTGGCTCCAGTTTGGACTTAGTCAAACTTCGGTCAACGAACCCGGATCCCGCCTCGAGGAGTCAACGAACCCGGATCCTGCCTCGTCAACGAACCCGCATCCTGCCTCGTCAACGAGCCCGGATCCTGTCGCCTCCACTTTGGACTTAGTCAAAATTCAGTCAACGAACCCGGATCCTGCCTCGTCAACGAACCCGCATCCTGCCTCGTCAACGAACCCGGATCCTGCCTCCACTTTGGAATAAGTCAAAATTCAGTCAACGAACCCGGATCCTGCCTCGTCAACGAACCCGGATCCTGCCTCCACTTTGGACTTGGTCAAAATTCAGTCAACGAACCCGGATCCTACCTCGTCAACGAACCCGCATCCTGCCTCGTCAACGAACCCGGATCCTGCCTCCACTTTGGACTTAGTCAAAATTCAGTCAACGAACCCGGATCCTGCCTAGTCAACGAACCCGGATCCTGCCTCGTCAACGAACCCAGATCCTGTCGCCTCCACTTTGGATTTAGTCAAAATTCAGTCAACGAACCCGGATCCTGCCTCGTCAACGAACATGGATCCTGCCTCCACTTTGGACTTAGTCAAAATTCAGTCAACGAACCCGGATCCTGCCTCGTCAACGACCCCGCATCCTGCCTCGTCAACGAACCCGGATTCTGCCTCCTCTCTGGATTTAGTCAAAATTCAGTCAACGAACCCGGATCCTGCCTCGTCAACGAACCCGGATCCTGCCTCCACTTTGGACTTAGTCAAAATTCAGTCAACGAACCCGGATCCTGCCTCGCCAACGAACCCGGATCCTGCCTCCACTTTGGACTAAGTCAAAATTCAGTCAACGAACCCGGATCCTGCCTCGTCAACGAACCCGGATCCTGCCTCCACTTTGGACTTGGTCAAAATTCAGTCAACGAACCCGGATCCTGCCTCGTCAACGAACCCGGATCCTGCCTCCACTTTGAACTAGGTCAAAATTCAGTCAACGAACCCGGATCCTGCCTCGTCAACGAACCCGCATCCTGCCTCGTCAACGAGCCCGGATCCTGTCGCCTCCACTTTGGACTTAGTCAAAATTCAGTCAGCGAACCCGGATCCTGCCTCGTCAACGAACCCGGATCCTGCCTCCAGTTTGGACATAGTCAAAATTCAGTCAACGAACCCGGATCCTGCCTCGTCAACGAACCCGCATCCGGCCTCGTCAACGAACCCGCATCCGGCCTCGTCAACGAACCTGGATCCTGTCGCCTCCACTTTGGATTTAGTCAAAATTCAGTCAACGAACCTGGATCCTGCCTTGTCAACGAACTCGCATCCTGCCTCGTCAACGAACCCGGATCCTGCCTCCACTTTGGACATAGTCAAAATTCAGTCAACGAACCCGGATCCTGCCTAGTCAACGAACCCGGATCCTGCCTCGTCAACGAACCCAGATCCTGTCGCCTCCACTTTGAATTTAGTCAAAATTCAGTCAACGAACCCGGATCCTGCCTCGTCAACGAACCCGGATCCTGCCTCGTCAACGAACCCAGATCCTGTCGCCTCCACTTTGGATTTAGTCAAAATTCAGTCAACGAACCCGGATCCTGCCTCGTCAACGAACATGGATCCTGCCTCCACTTTGGACTTGGTCAAAATTCAGTCAACGAACCCGGATCCTGCCTCGTCAACGAACCCAGATCCTGTCGCCTCCACTTTGAATTTAGTCAAAATTCAGTCAACGAACCCGGATCCTGCCTCGTCAACGAACATGGATCCTGCCTCCACTTTGGACTTGGTCAAAATTCAGTCAACGAACCCGGATCCTGCCTCGTCAACGAACCCGCATCCTGCCTCGTCAACGAACCCGGATCCTGCCTCCACTTTGGACTTGGTCAAAATTCAGTCAACGAACCCGGATCCTGCCTCGTCAACGAACCCGCATCCTGCCTCGTCAACGAACCCGGATTCTGCCTCCTCTTTGGATTTAGTCAAAATTCAGTCAACGAACCCGGATCCTGCCTCGTCAACGAACCCGGATCCTGCCTCCACTTTGGACTTAGTCAAAATTCAGTCAACGAACCCGGATCCTGCCTCGCCAACGAACCCGGATCCTGCCTCGCCAACGAACCCGGATCCTGCCTCCACTTTGGACTAAGTCAAAATTCAGTCAACGAACCCGGATCCTGCCTCGTCAACGAACCCGGATCCTGCCTCCACTTTGGACTTGGTCAAAATTCAGTCAACGAACCCGGATCCTGCCTCGTCAACGAACCCGGATCCTGCCTCCACTTTGAACTAGGTCAAAATTCAGTCAACGAACCCGGATCCTGCCTCGTCAACGAACCCGGATCCTGCCTCGTCAACGAACCCAGATCCTGTCGCCTCCACTTTGGATTTAGTCAAAATTCAGTCAACGAACCCGGATCCTGCCTCGCCAACGAACCCGGATCCTGCCTCCAGTTTGGACTTAGTCAAACTTCGGTCAACGAACACGGATCCTGCCTCGTCAACGAACCCGCATCCGGCCTCGTCAACGAACCTGGATCCTGTCGCCTCCACTTTGGACTTAGTCAAAATTCAGTCAACGAACCCGGATCCTGCCTCGTCAACGAACCCGGATCCTGCCTCGTCAACGAACCCAGATCCTGTCGCCTCCACTTTTGATTTAGTCAAAATTCAGTCAACGAACCCGGATCCTGCCTCGTCAACGAACACGGATCCTGCCTCCACTTTGGACTTAGTCAAAATTCAGTCAACGAACCCGGATCCTGCCTCCAGTTTGGACTTAGTCAAACTTCGGTCAACGAACCCGGATCCTGCCTCGACGAGTCAACGAACCCGGATCCTGCCTCGTCAACGAACCCGCATCCTGCCTCGTCAACGAGCCCAGATCCTGTCGCCTCCACTTTGGACTTAGCCAAAATTCAGTCAACGAACCCGGATCCTGCCTCGTCAACGAACCCGCATCCTGCCTCGTCAACGAACATGGATCCTGCCTCCACTTTGGACTTAGCCAAAATTCAGTCAACGAACCCGGATCCTGCCTCGCCAACGAACCCGGTTCCTGCCTCGTCAACGAACCCGCATCCTGCCTCGTCAACGAACATGGATCCTGCCTCCACTTTGGACTTAGTCAAAATTCAGTCAACGAACCCGGATCCTGCCTCGCCAATGAACCCGGATCCTGCCTCGCCAACGAACCCGGATCCTGCCTCCAGTTTGGACTTAGTCAAAATTCAGTCAACGAACCCGGATCCTGCCTCCAGTTTGGACTTAGTCAAACTTCGGTCAACGAACCCGGATCCTGCCTCGACGAGTCAACGAACCCGGATCCTGCCTCGTCAACGAACCCGCATCCTGCCTCGTCAACGAGCCCGGATCCTGTCGCCTCCACTTTGGACTTAGTCAAAATTCAGTCAACGAACCCGGATCCTGCCTCGTCAACGAACCCGCATCCTGCCTCGTCAACGAACCCGGATCCTGCCTCCACTTTGGAATAAGTCAAAATTCAGTCAACGATCCCGGATCCTGCCTCGTCAACGAACCCGGATCCTGCCTCCACTTTGGACTTGGTCAAAATTCAGTCAACGAACCCGGATCCTGCCTCGTCAACGAACCCGCATCCTGCCTCGTCAACGAGCCCGGATCCTGTTGCCTCCACTTTGGACTTAGTCAAAATTCAGTCAACGAACCCGGATCCTGCCTCGTCAACGAACCCGCATCCTGCCTCGTCAACGAACCCGGATCCTGCCTCCACTTTGGACTTAGTCAAAATTCAGTCAACGAACCCGGATCCTGCCTCGTCAACGAACCCGGATCCTGCCTCGTCAACGAACCCGGATCCTGTCGCCTCCACTTTGGATTTAGTCAAAATTCAGTCAACGAACCCGGATCCTGCCTCGTCAACGAACCCGGATCCTGCCTCCACTTTGGACTTAGTCAAAATTCAGTCAACGAACCCGGATCCTGCCTCGTCAACGAACCCGGATCCTGCCTCGTCAACGAACCCAGATCCTGTCGCCTCCACTTTTGATTGATACCCTAGACTACCCTAGAGTCCACCCTATACACTATGGAAGCCGTGCCTTGACCAAGAGTGAAATGGCTTATTCTACGGTGGAAAGGGAGCTATTAGCTGTTGTTCACTTCACACATGACTTCAGAGCTTACCTCCAAGGAAGAAAGTTCCTGTTAAGAACGGACCAAAAATCCCTACAGTACTTGAAGACGATGCAAGAACCACAAAGCAACCCGACACTACCAGTCCTCTCCCCAGAGAACATTGCAAGACATCAGAGGAAAGATGGACTTTGTACAGCACTAAAGGAATATTTTACGAACGACGAACCCCTCGGCTCCGAATACAAGAAGTACATGAAACAAATCGACAACTTCACATTCGAAAGCGACGTAAACCTAGTCTGTCGAATAACCTGCCCTACCCAAAGTTACCGACAAAAAGACGTGAAAATCGTACCTGTTATCCCAGAAAGCCTAGAAGGAGAGTGCCTTAGATACTGTCATGCCGCCTTGAGCGCGCACCTCGGCACGTTAAAAACATTAGCAATGGTACGTAATCACTTCTACATACCGGGATTAGTAGAAAAGGTGAAGGATTTTGTAGCAGCATGCGAAGAATGCTCAAGACGAAAAGCACCTCCACACCCATGGACAGCCCCACTGGGAAACTTCCCCATAGCAAGATACCCGATGGACATCCTCTCCATTGACATAGTTGGACCACTGCCGACATCAACCAAAGGATATACGTATATTCTATCTGCGATCGATCACCTCACGTCCTTTTGCTGGGCAATCGCACTAAAGAATATAACATCAGAAACAGTTTGCCGAGCCCTGACGAACCTATTCCTTGCATACGGGAAACCAACTACTGTCAACAGCGACAGGGGATCGCAACTCATCTCCAAAATGTCCATGGAAGTTGCAAAACTCCTCGGAATTTCATGGTGGAAAACTTCCAGTTACCACCCCCAGGGAAACGGAAAGATCGAGATCATACACAAGCAGTTCAACAACATACTTAGCATTACGACGAAAGAAGACAGACTAACATGGGACGAACAATTACCCTACCTATGTCACAGTCTTAACACGGCCTACTCACCAATAACAGGGGACAGCAGTTTCTTCCTAATGTACGGACGAGACGACAGACTACCAGTAACGGAGATCATCGACGACGATGGCCACGACACCCCCAGTGCCTACAAAGCAGAACTCATTACACGGATGAGCAAAGCATACGACGAGGTCAGCAAAAACCTGGAACATGCAAAACAAAACCAGAAGGAAAAATACGACCTCAAAGCTAAACGCCACAAAATATACGAAGTAGGAGACCTCGTTTGGCTACTGCAAGAAGTAAAAGGCGCAGGAAAGAAACTAGAGGATAAATACTCAGGAAAATGGAGGATTTTCGAAAGACTACCCAATGACGTCACCTACAAAATTCGTCATATTGACGGCGCTAAAAGAGATACAGTCGTACATATGAACCGCCTAAAACCAAACGTATTCAAAACTCCATGGCAGGCTGCACCCTTATCCGATTCAGAATCAGAAAGCGATGATCAAACAGCAGAGGCACTATTCTCCGATCCGAAACGAAACCCGCTGGCACGCCTCCGCCCCTTCAACTGGCGCTATCACAACTACGATTCCGATGAGGAACAAGAACTTAGAGACTACCTACACTCCACAAACAAAGGGCCGACGACTCCTTCAAGAACAAGCACTGGAGTACAAACAACGACAACTCTAAGCCCCCTCGCAGAAATCTACCACCCACGCATAAAAGTAGAGACCGAGGAATACGAACAAAAACAATACGCCAGCAGCAGCCCCAAAAAGGAAATGGCTGTCGCTTCGGGAAGTAACACACCAGAATGGAACCTATCCGAACGCCCCGACACTAGAGACACAGAGTCCAAATCTACAAGCGAAGACAGTGATACCGAAGTAGAAGAGCCAACAGAAGTTGAGGATAAGGCTAGAAGGTACTTACGAAGCGTAATAGAACGCCCAGAAGTACCCGCGGAAGTACTAAGGAATATCTCCGTGTCCGATGAATACCTCCCAAGAGAAAAAGGTTGGAGAAGATACGCGGATTATATACCTAACCCGATGTATGACCTCACCGGAGGACCTCTTCTAAGCCAATGGGCCAGAAGAAGCCCAGGGCGAAAAGCCTCAAGCAGCTCCTCTGAAGGACAATCCCCGAAAGCACAAGCTAAGCTTAGTTCACCCGCCAGAACGAGCACACCAGCTATAGGGAGCGCGTCGTCACAAGACCCACAAGTAACCAGACAAGAGGAACACGGTAGCAGCAGTTTTGACCCGTGGGGTGAAATACCGCAACCAGGCGAAATTACGGATGACACACCAAGAACATCCAAGCCTACGTCAAGTAGCGCAGCTTCCGCCATGAGTCAAGCTAAACGGAAAAGTCTGAAAAGCGACCTAAAACGCACTCTCCGTTTCGATCTCTTAACACGAAACCCGACTCACGGAGCACACAGACAACCGGAAACTACCGATAGCCAACCCGGAAAATACGTAACAAAGTCAGGTCGCGAATCTAAGCCGACACAGTTTTACCCGAAAGGAAAATAAAATAAAACAAAAATGGAGAAAAGCGATTCTTTACACCAGATTACGACAGGGAACCGCGGCCCTGTCGCATTCCGAAGAGTAAAATATCGTACAAAAAGGAAAGAAAGACCAAAAATAATGAACTCACCTCGGGTAAAACGCACCGAACTTCCAAAAGGATACACGATATATACAGAGTCAATAAACAACGTACACAGACAATATTTACACAGAACAGGGTACGGTCACAGTAAAAAGTCGAACAACCCCTCACTGGGAGGTTGATCTTCTCCTCCCACACGCACCAGACCGGGAATCGGAAGCCCGTCCGAATGACCGGGCGCAGGGATCCCAGCAATCTGGAAAGTGCACGCTCCCCTTCTCAGCACCTCCTCCTGCCCCTCAAGGAGGCGTTCAATTAGGAGTCGACGGGCATCAGCAAAGTCAAGTAACGACGACGACCCCCCGTCGACCACACGGAGGAAGGCGCCGGACGCACCGACCACTGACGAAAGAAGGGCATGAAGTCGCATAATCTGAAGCGTGCGATGGACATCGTTAACAACACGTTACACATACAAAACATGTTCACAAGTATATCGGACAAGCAGGGAAAAAAGCTCGAAACACTGACACAGCAAGTGCAAAAAATGGTAACCACACTCGGCGAACTGAGCTCAGAAATCTATACCCTCGGTTCAGTCAATTTGATGATGCTAACTTCGCTGGAAATCATCTCCTCATCTTTAATGAATGTCGTAACAGACTTCAGTAAAGTCGAGATAGCCCTCATCAGTTTGTTAAACGGAAAGCTGAGCACCGATTTTATCAGTCCCCAGACATTATTTGAAATTTTGAACGAAATCAGTGTACGTATGCCCTACCGAATGAAGCTACCAATCCCTCTTTCCGGAGACACCTTATTATTGTATTACATCAAGATGCAAACAACCCTCATTATCTTGGATGGGCACCTCTATTCCGTTCTCTTAATACCCCTTGTGGATACGTCACTTAGATTCAAGATTTTCACAGTTAATAGTCTACCAACGTTGATGGGAGATTCGAAAGTAACGCCTAAAATCACGGTCCCCACGGACAAATTTCTAGTTAGTCAGGATGAGCAACGCTACGCCATCCTCCCCCAGGAAGAACTATCATCATGTTTCGATTTTCCCATTTTTGTCTGCCAATCGCGATTCCCGATCTATACGCGTTCACGGACTAATTGTTTAATGGAATCTTACCTTGGAAATGGCGAGGGGATCCCTACTTCATGCCAAGGTGTAATCTCTGACTCCACGCAAGAGACCTTCCTGCGCTTAGACGGAGAGAATTGGGCCTATAGTATACCTGTAGAAACAGACGTCATGATCGTGTGCCACAATTCGACAAGTACGATTACTCCATCCCTGGAAATGCGAAAAAAATTAGTTGGGCTAGGAACCATCAAAATCTCCCAAGGCTGCCAGCTAACTACCGCATACGCGAAAATCGCTTCACCCTTTTTAGCATTAACAGTCAAAAACGTAATCCCAGAGATTTACCACCACCCAAACCTGAATGTGAGTCTTCTGAATGTTATCGGTTCCAACTGGACTGAATCATTCCTTACAAACAGGGAATCTGACAAGCAAACGCCAGCTGGAATGGCAACCGGCGAAGACGTTTCACTGGATCAAGTCCGGGACGCAATTAATAACCAAATCCCAATCCTAACACGCGAATCAGAAAGACTCAAATATTATTCGAAACAATTGCACCCCCTAACCTCCGTGATCAGCACCCTAGCAGTCGGAACGGTGAGCCTCATACTTATTTGTACCGTGTTGCGATTTATATACTTCAGATATTGTCCAGAATGGCGCCGTAAAATACAGTCACGAAGGCCACAGATCGAGTTAACGAATTAAGAAGTTAAGAAATACCTTACCTTGATCCAGATTGATATCCTCCACCATTTACTTCTTTTCTTCCTTTTTAAAAAAAAACCTAAAGAAAAAAAAGAGAAAATCATAGATTTACCCCCCCCCCCCCCGAGATACTAGCACGATGCAAAACAAAAAGAAGACAGGTTCTTAATGTGAAAATTTATTCAGAGAGGAAGAACGCTCAAGTATCAGAGAAAACGTAACTAGTAAACAATGCTGAGATAGACAGTTTCAGAACCATAAAAAATAAGAGAAGATACAAATTGTGAGGCGATTAGTTGTCTGCACAGGCATTTCTAAGAAAACATATGTGAAACAAAAGAAAGCTAAATTCAGTCGAAGCTTTTTCTCACACCAAGACAGTACTCATAGTGCAATCGCGAATTATCCAGTGAATTAAGAAAATATAGGAAACCAGCATGGACAAAGGAAGAACACCAGTGACGGTACCAGCAATCCACGCCCTGTTCCAACAGTTAACGGAACGGGCAGGAGTCCTTAAACCAGACGAAGCCTGCAGATTTGGTTTCAACCTGGCCTGTGAAGTAAAGAGACTACTCGACATACAGTGCCCAGTAATTCTAAAATGGACTAGTGAAAACGACGCTAAAGGCAGCAAACCAGGCCGATGTATCGCCGACCGAAATCCAGAAGTGCCTACCTCCAGCCTTCTCGATGAAAATAGGAAAGACAGGCATAAGGGCAGTATGCCCTACAATCAGAGGAAAAACCTGGCCGCTGAACGACCGCCGCTGCCCAACCTCAGCAGTACCGTGGGCAATCGAGTATCTACTGGCGCTATCGGAAGTCGGACCAACGAGCCAGATCCTAAGGACCCACATAAAGGAATATAGGGAGGAATTGCAACAATGTATCCTGAGAATAGAGGCCAGTGGGAGCAGCACGAAATGTATTGTGTCCCCACAATGGGTCAAATCACAACCAGAAGAAAATAGATACTGCAGAATGCTTGTTCGTAAAGCTGGTGCCCAGCCCTACCCACTGCGGTCAAAACAAATAGACGCGCCCTCAAGAAGCACCGCCAGCGAGCCGAAAACAGAGGTCCAGGAAACGAACACGGATCCAAGCTGGTCCCTCAACGTACCGGACAACACGGAAGCACCAATACTACTCTCTACGGCCGAACCGAAAATAGAGGTCCAGGAAACTAACGCGGATCCAAGCTGGTCCCTCAATTTCCCGGACAACACGGAAGAACCATTACTACTACCTTCGGCCGAACCGGAGGCAGAAGTCCAGGAAAATGACACGGATCCGAGTTGGTCCCTCAACTTCCTGGACTGCATTGAAGCACAAATGCTACTCCCAACTATAGAGGACCTAGAGCACTGGGAAATGCTCATTGAGGAAACCATGCCAAAGGATGGTGCCCCATCTGAAGGTATAGCAACCAATCCTGAGAACTAGGTAAGCCCAAACCTTACTAGTAAATTAACCAGAAAAAAAAACAGACCGCATGCCAACGATTGAGTGTTGTGACCACTAACACAATGCATGATATTTAGAACCCATGTACGAGGTCGAGAAATCCCTCCTTTTGTCAGGTTGCAAAAGCCAATTTAGCAAGCACTCATTATAAACTAGCGCTCGTTAATGCACGGGACTTGCAACCATGCTTGATCTTGCTCTTTGCTTTTTATTGTTTTGTTTAGCCAAGCTTGCTTTAAGTAACGTTGTTTAGCTAAAAAAAGAAAAGAAAAGGAAGACCCCATACGACATAAAATTGGAAAGCCGACTGATCACCAAATTCATCTATTATAATCGTCAGAACTCCACGTTGCCATGCTGTAACTCACCTGAGATATCTGACGATTAGCGGGAAGCTGACTCAGCACTTCGGACCATTTAAAGGTCACGGTCATGATATCTTAAGAATTCAGCCAGTTCCAGATTCTCACCTTACCAGCTCTCCGAAAGATTTATAAGATGTATGTAGTTAAGCTTTTAGAGTATCTAACACGAAAACGGGAATTAAGGATGATCCGTAGCGCTCGTAACTATGAAATATAAGACCACAGAAGTCTACCAATGAAAAAAAGGGAGTCCGATACTACGCAATTACTTTTATAGGCTGATATTACCTGCCGAGAGACGACCTGCAACTCCAGTCCGACGCGCTGCACCATCGACTCTCCACCCCCACTAACACACGAAGCCACGTAGCCGAAGATACCCTTCTTTTTGGAAGAGAGGACCAATAACTGCAACGACCCCTCACTGGGAAGTAAGGATACCATAACCTTAACATTCAACAACAGATTCCTCAGGAGAGAAAGGTCAGAACATACAACTGCAGTGTCCTCTATGCTGCCTATTGGCGCATGATACCGTGAATAGTGTGGGGGAGGGACTGATGGGAAAGTGCGGACGGCGGGAGATGCAGGGAATCAGTTAAAGTCGCGGAATAATTCCACAAGACAGCATCGGATTCTTTTCCTTTCTACATACCATGTTTAATTTTGTCTTTAGTTGATCAACCCCCCCCCCCCCGGGTCGGACTTTTTCATCCGACGGTGAAAGGGGAGTAGGGAAAGATAGACAAGTGCTAGTGACAAGTGACAATCCTAGAAAAAAAAATTAATAATATACATATATATATATTTCAGTGCATAAACCATGTAGCACCCATATAATGACGGCGAGAGGGCACCCCGAGAGCCCCGCTAGCACCAGTGACATGCATTCAGTGTACGAATGGCAAAACCCGAGCACTCCCTGAGAGGACTTGGATACAGTTTTGCCAGTGTTGTATATACCATATTTTTTTTTCCATTATTATTTTTATATGTCCTTATTGTTATTAAGGGGCACCCTTCCAGGGGATCCCGACTTCGATACCAAGTGTATCTGGACCCATTGTCATAAAGTTTATTGCATTATCGTTGTACATAATCTACAGTGCCAGTTTCACTATTAACCGTAGGTGTTGTTTAGCCCGGAGGGCTAAAGCTGGTAAGGTGGGGCGACTGTAATGAGAGGAATCTACGTACTCACCAAGATCACCCCGACGTTTTCCCCCTTGAATAGATTTCCGAACCAGCGAAAGTCCCTTGAATCGGTACTCGATTCAAGAGACTCTCGCCAATTACCTTTGTATCGTAAAGTAACTATTTCTGAAACCATTCTCCAGTCAGTGCATATTTTTATGAAACTGCGTTATTACATTGCTAAACTAGCGTAAGTTTTCCAGTATATAAGGACCCTGGTACATGTATTAATTAAGTCAGTCGATCTTAAGCTAGTCTTAAGTACGTCGCTTGTCAGTAAGTGAAAAGTGCTATAGTGTATCTGCCAGTGTACGAGCTACATGTATTGAGTAAGTTGAAACTATTATTAAATCTATACTCGCACTCTAGTTTGGTTGACTCTACAATACCCTAGGAGATAGACCCCACGAGCCTCCCCCTCCACGCTACCGAATACAGTACGGGATCGCGAGTCCAAACGTCCGTCGTACTTTCTCCGTATTACAGAACTACTTGTCCGGCGAGGAAATTATTGTCACCAACGTATTTAGCATGTATTCTTACCCCTTTTATTTTTTCCGGTTTTGGCCGGATTCCGGGCGAACTACTTGTCCGGCGAGAAATTGGTTTTCACCATCGTGTTCAGCATGTCTTCTTACCCCTAAATCGAACATCTAATCAACTTCAAATAAATCTTATACTCTTTCCGGTTTTGGCCAGATTCCGGGCGAACTGCTTGTCCGGCGAGTAAATGGTTATCACCATTGTGTTCAGCATGTCTTCTTACCTCTAAATCGAACATCCAATCAACTTCAAGTAAAACTTTTAATCTTTCCGGTTTTGGCCGGATTCCGGCCGAACTACTTGTCCGGCGAGAAAATTATTGTCACCAACGTGTTTAGCATGTCTTCTGACCCCTAAATCGAACATCTAATCAACTTAAAATATATCTTTTATTTTTTCCGGTTTTGGCCGGATTCCGGGCGAACTACTTGTCCGGCGAGAAATTGGTTTTCACCATCGTGTTAAGCATGTCTTCTTACCCCTAAATCGAACATCTAATCAACTTCAAATGAATCTTATACTCTTTCCGGTTTTGGCCAGATTCCGGGCGAACTGCTTGTCCGGCGAGTAAATGGTTATCACCATCGTGCTCAGCATGTCTTCTTACCTCTAAATCAAACATCCAATCAACTTCAAGTAAAACTTTTAATCTTTCCGGTTTTGGCCGTATTCCGGCCGAACTACTTGTCCGGCAAGAAAATTATTGTCACCAACGTGTTTAGCATGTCTTCTAACCCCTAAATCGAACATCTAATCAACTTAAAATATATCTTTTATTTTTTTCCGGTTTTGGCCGGATTCAGGGCGAACTACTTGTCCGGCGAGAAAATTATTGTCACCAACGTGTTTAGCATGTCTTCTTACCCCTAAATCGAACATCTAATCAACTTAAAATAAATCTTTAATTTGTTCCAGTTTTGGCCGGATTCCGGGCGAACTACTTGTCCGACGAGAAATTAGTTTTCACCATCGTGTTCAGCATGTTTTCTTACCCCTAAATCGAACATCTAATTAACTTCAAATAAAACTTTTACTCTTTCCGGTTTTTGCCAGATTCCGGGCGAACTACTTCTCACCAACGTGTTCAGCATGTTTTCTTACCCCTAAATCGAACATCTAATCTACTTCAAATAAATCTTTTCTTTTTTCCGGTTTTGGCCGGATTCCGGGCGAAATACTAGTCCGGCGAGAAATTGATTATCACCATCGTGTTCAGAATGTCTTCTTACCCCTAAATCAAATATCTAATCAACTTCAAATAAAACTTTTAAACTTTCCGGTTTTTGCCGGATTCTTGGCGAACTACTTGTCCGGCGAGAAAACTATTTTCACCATCGTGTTCAGCATGTCTTCTTACCCCTAAATCGAACATCTAATCAACTTAAAATAAATCCATCATTTTTCTGGTTTTGGCCGGATTCCGGCCGAACTACTTGTCCGGCGAGAAAATTCTTTTCACCGACGTGTTCAGCATGTTTTTTTACACCTAAATCGAACATCTAATAAACTTAAAATAAATCTTTTATTTTTTCCGGTTTTGGCCGGATTCAGGGCGAACTACTTGTCCGGCGAGAAATTGGTTTTCACCATCGTGTTCAGCATGTCTTCTTACCCCTAAATCAAACATCTAATCAACTTCAAATAAATCTTATACTCTTTCCGGTTTTGGCCAGATTCCGGGCGAACTGCTTGTCCGGCGAGTAAATGGTTATCACCATCGTGTTCAGCATGTCTTCTTACCTCTAAATCGAACATCCAATCAACTTCAAATAAAACATTTACTCTTTCCGGTTTCGGCCGGATTCCGGGCGAACTAGTTGTCCGGCGAGAAAATGGTCTGCACCATCGTGTTCAGCATGTCTTCTTACCTCTGAATCAAACATCCCATCAACTTCAAGTAAAACTTTTAATCTTTCCGGTTTTGGCCGGATTCCGGCCGAACTACTTAACCGGCGAGAAAATTATTGTCACCAACGTGTTTAGCATGTCTTCTAACCACTAAATCGAACATCTAATCAACTTAAAATAAATCTTTAATTTGTTCCGGTTTTGGCCGGATTCCGGGCGAACTACTTGTCCGACGAGAAATTAGTTTTCACCATCGTGTTCAGCATGTTTTCTTACCCCTAAATCGAACATCTAATTAACTTCAAATAAAACTTTTACTCTTTCCGGTTTTGGCCAGATTCCGGGCGAACTACTTGTCCGGCGAGAAAATTATTTTCACCAACGTGTTCAGCATGTTTTCTTACCCCAAAATCAAACATCTAATTAACTTCAAATAAAACTTTTACTCTTTCCGGTTTTGGCCGGATTCCGGGCGAAATGCTTGTCCGGCGAGTGAATGGTTATCACCATCGTGCTCAGCATGTCTTCTTACTCCTAAATCAAAAATCCAAAAAACATAAATCAATTTTCACCATAAATCAAATATCTAATCAACTTCAAATAAAACTTTTACTCTTTCCGATTTCGGCCGGATTCCGGGCAAAATAGTTGTCCGGCGAGAAAATTATTTTCTCCATCGTGTTCAGCATGTCTTCTTACCCTAAATCAAACATCTAATCAACTTCAAAAAAAAATTTTAATCTTTCCGGTTTTGGCCGGATTCCGGGCGAACTAATTGTCCAGCGAGAAAATTATTTTCACAAACGTGTTCAGCATGATTTCTTACCCCTAAATCGAACATCTAGTCATCTTAAAATAAATCTTTGATTTTTCCGGTTTTTGCCGGAATCCGGGCGAACTGCTTGTCCGGCGAGAAAATGGTTATCACCATCGTGTTCAACATGTCTTCTTACTCCTAAATCAAACATCTAA
Organism: Branchinecta lindahli; assembly: GCA_023053555.1. NCBI lineage: Eukaryota > Metazoa > Arthropoda > Branchiopoda > Anostraca > Branchinectidae > Branchinecta > Branchinecta lindahli. The sequence goes on from JAKZAO010000015.1 coordinate 1,245,427, forward strand.
TCAACTTCAAATAAAACTTTTAATCTTTCCGGATTCGGGCGAACTAGTTGTCCGGCGAGAAAATGGTTTTCACCATCGTGTTCAGCATGTCTTCTTACCTCTAAATCGATCATCTAATAAACTTCAAATAAAACATTTAATCTCGGTGTTGGCCGGATTCCGGCCGAACTACTTGTCCGGCGAGAAAATTATTGTCACCAACGTGTTTAGCATGTCTTCTTACCCCTAAATCGAACATCTAATCAACTTAAAATAAATCTTTAATTTGTTCCGGTTTTGGCCGGATTCCGGGCGAACTACTTGTCCGACGAGAAATTAGTTTTCACCATCGTGTTCAGCATGTTTTCTTACCCCTAAATCGAACATCTAATTAACTTCAAATAAAACTTTTACTCTTTCCGGTTTTGGCCGGATTCCGGGCGAAATGCTTGTCCGGCGAGTGAATGGTTATCACCATCGTGCTCAGCATGTCTTCTTACTCCTAAATCAAAAATCCAATCAACTTCAAATAAAACTTTTAATCTCTCCGGTTTTGGCCGGATTCCGGCCGAACTACTTGTCCGGCGAGAAAATTTTTGTCACCAACGTATTTAGCATGTATTCTTACCCCTTTTATTTTTTCCGGTTTCGGCCGGATTCCGGGCGAACTACTTGTCCGGCGACAAATTGGTTTTCACAATCGTGTTCAGCGTGTCTTCTTACTCCTAAATAGACATCTAATTAACTTCAAATAAAACTTTTACTTTTTCTGGTTTTGGCCGGATTCCGGGCGAACTGGTTTTCCGGCGAGTAAATGGTTATCACCATCGTGTTCAGCATGTCTTCTTACCCCTAAATCAAACATCCAATCAACTACAAATAAAACTTTTAATCTTTCCGGTTTTGGCTGGATTCCGGCCGAACTACTTGTCCGGCGAGAAAATTATTCTCACCAACGTGTTCAGCATGTTTTCTTACCCCCAAATCAAACATCCAATCAACTTCAAATAAAACTTTTAATCTTTCCGGTTTTGGCTGGATTCCGGCCGAACTACTTACCCGGCGAGAAAATTATTTTAACCAACGTGTTCAGCATGTTTTCTTACCCCTAAATCGAACATCTAATCAACTTAAAATAAATCTTTCATTTTTCTGGTTTTGGCCGGATTCCGGCCGAACTACTTTTCCGGCGAGAAAATTATTTTCACCAACGTGTTCAGCATGTTTTTTTACACCTAAATCGAACATCTAATAAACTTAAAATAAATCTTTTATTTTTTCCGGTTTTGGCCGGATTCAGGGCGAACTACTTGTCCGGCGAGAAATTGGTTTTCACCATCGTGTTCAGCATGTCTTCTTACCCCTAAATCAAACATCTAATCAACTTCAAATAAATCTTATACTCTTTCCGGTTTTGGCCAGATTCCGGGCGAACTGCTTGTCCGGCGAGTAAATGGTTATCACCATCGTGTTCAGCATGTCTTCTTACCTCTAAATCGAACATCCAATCAACTTCAAATAAAACATTTACTCTTTCCGGTTTCGGCCGGATTCCGGGCGAACTAGTTGTCCGGCGAGAAAATGGTCTACACCATCGTGTTCAGCATGTCTTCTTACCTCTGAATCAAACATCCCATCAACTTCAAGTAAAACTTTTAATCTTTCCGGTTTTGGCCGGATTCCGGCCGAACTACTTGTCCGGCGAGAAAATTATTGTCACCAACGTGTTTAGCATGTCTTCTAACCACTAAATCGAACATCTAATCAACTTAAAATAAATCTTTTATTTTTTCCGGTTATGGCCGGATTCCAGGCGAACTACTTGTCCGGCGAGAAATTGGTTTTCACCATCGTGCTCAGCATGTCTTCTTACCCCTAAATCGAACATCTAATCAACTTCAAATAAATCTTATACTCTTTCCGGTTTTGGCCAGATTCCGGGCGAACTGCTTGTCCGGCGAGTAAATGGTTATCACCATCGTGTTCAGCATGTCTTCTTACCTCTAAATCGAACATCCAATCAACTTCAAATAAAACATTTACTCTTTCCGGTTTCGGCCGGATTCCGGGCGAACTAGTTGTCCGGCGAGAAAATGGTCTGCACCATCGTGTTCAGCATGTCTTCTTACCTCTGAATCAAACATCCCATCAACTTCAAGTAAAACTTTTAATCTTTCCGGTTTTGGCCGGATTCCGGCCGAACTACTTGTCCGGCGAGAAAATCATTGTCACCAGCGTGTTTAGCATGTCTTCTAACCACTAAATCGAACATCTAATCAACTTAAAATAAATCTTTTATTTTTTCCGGTTATGGCCGGATTCCAGGCGAACTACTTGTCCGGCGAGAAATTGGTTTTCACCATCGTGCTCAGCATGTCTTCTTACCCCTAAATCGAACATCTAATCAACTTCAAATAAATCTTATACTCTTTCCGGTTTTGGCCGGATTCCGGGCGAACTACTTGTCCGGCGAGGAAATTATTGTCACCAACGTGTTTAGCATGTCTTCTAACCCCCGAATCGAACATCTAATCAACTTAAAATATATCTTTTATTTTTTCCGGTTTGGCCGGTTTCCGGGCGAACTACTTGTCCGGCGAGAAATTGGTTTTCACCATCGTGTTAAGCATGTCTTCTTACCCCTAAATCGAACATCTAATCAACTTCAAATAAATCTTATACTCTTTCCGGTTTTGGCCAGATTCCGGGCGAACTGCTTGTCCGGCGAGTAAATGGTTATCACCATCGTGTTCAGCATGTCTTCTTACCTCTAAATCAAACATCCAATCAACTTCAAGTAAAACTTTTAATCTTTCCGGTTTTGGCCGGATTCCGGCCGAACTACTTGTCCGGCAAGAAAATTATTGTCACCAACGTGTTTAGCATGTCTTCTAACCCCTAAATCGAACATCTAATCAACTTAAAATATATCTTTTATTTTTTCCGGTTTTGGCCGGATTCCGGGCGAACTACTTGTCCGGCGAGAAAATTATTGTCACCAACGTGTTTAGCATGTCTTCTTACCCCTAAATCGAACATCTAATCAACTTAAAATAAATCTTTAATTTGTTCCAGTTTTGGCCGGATTCCGGGCGAACTACTTGTCCGACGAGAAATTAGTTTTCACCATCGTGTTCAGCATGTTTTCTTACCCCTAAATCGAACATCTAATTAACTTCAAATAAAACTTTTACTCTTTCCGGTTTTGGCCAGATTCCGGGCGAACTACTTGTCCGGCGAGAAAATTATTCTCACCAACGTGTTCAGCATGTTTTCTTACCCCTAAATCGAACATCTAATCTACTTCAAATAAATCTTTTTTTTTTTCTGGTTTTGGCCGGATTCCGGGCGAAATACTAGTCCGGCGAGAAATTGATTATCACCATCGTGTTCAGAATGTCTTCTTACCCCTAAATCAAATATCTAATCAACTTCAAATAAAACTTTTAAACTTTCCGGTTTTTGCCGGATTCTTGGCGAACTACTTGTCCGGCGAGAAAACTATTTTCACCATCGTGTTCAGCATGTCTTCTTACCCCTAAATCGAACATCTAATTAACTTAAAATAAATCCATCATTTTTCTGGTTTATGCCGGATTCCGACCGAACTACTTGTCCGGCGAGAAAATTATTTTCACCAACGTGTTCAGCATGTTTTTTTACACCTAAATCGAACATCTAATAAACTTAAAATAAATCTTTTATTTTTTCCGGTTTTGGCCGGATTCAGGGCGAACTACTTGTCCGGCGAGAAATTGGTTTTCTCCATCGTGTTCAGCATGTCTTCTTACCCCTAAATCAAACATCTAATCAACTTCAAATAAAACATTTACTCTTTCCGGTTTCGGCCAGATTCCGGGCGAACTAGTTGTCCGGCAAGAAAATGGTCTGCACCATCGTGTTCAGCATGTCTTCTTACCTCTGAATCAAACACCCAATCAACTTCAAGTAAAACTTTTAATCTTTCCGGTTTTGGCCGGAATCCGGCCGAACTACTTGTCCGGCGAGAAAATTATTGTCACCAACGTGTTCAGCATGTCTTCTACCACTAAATCGAACATCTAATCAACTTACAATAAATCTTTAATTTTTTCCGGTTTTGGCCGGATTCCGGGCGAACTACTTGTCCGGCGAGAAATTGGTTTTCACCGTCGTGTTCAGCATGTCTTCTTACCCCTAAATCGAACATCTAATCAACTTCAAATAAATCTTATACTCTTTCCGGTTTTGGCCAGATTCCGGGCGAACTGCTTGTCCGGCGAGTAAATGGTTATCAACATCGTGTTCAGCATGTCTTCTTACCTCTAAATCAAACATCCAATCAACTTCAAATAAAACTTTTAATCTTTCCGGTTTTAGCCGGATTCCGGCCGAACTACTTGTCCGGCGAGGAAATTATTGTCACCAACGTGTTTAGCATGTCTTCTAACCCCTGAATCGAACATCTAATCAACTTTAAATAAAACTCTTACCCCTAAATCGAACATCTAATCAACTTAAAATATATCTTTTATTTTTTCCGGTTTTGGCCGGATTCCGGGCGAACTACTTGTCCGGCGAGAAAATTATTGTCACCAACGTGTTTAGCATGTCTTCTTACCCCTAAATCGAACATCTAATCAACATAAAATAAATCTTTAATTTGTTCCAGTTTTGGCCGGATTCCGGGCGAACTACTTGTCCGACGAGAAATTAGTTTTCACCATCGTGTTCAGCATGTTTTCTTACCCCTAAATCGAACATCTAATTACCTTCAAATAAAACTTTTACTCTTTCCGGTTTTTGCCAGATTCCGGGCGAACTACTTCTCACCAACGTGTTCAGCATGTTTTCTTACCCCTAAATCGAACATCTAATCTACTTCAAATAAATCTTTTCTTTTTTCCGGTTTTGGCCGGATTCCGGGCGAAATACTAGTCCGGCGAGAAATTGATTATCACCATCGTGTTCAGAATGTCTTCTTACCCCTAAATCAAATATCTAATCAACTTCAAATAAAACTTTTAAACTTTCCGGTTTTTGCCGGATTCTTGGCGAACTACTTGTCCGGCGAGAAAACTATTTTCACCATCGTGTTCAGCATGTCTTCTTACCCCTAAATCGAACATCTAATCAACTTAAAATAAATCCATCATTTTTCTGGTTTTGGCCGGATTCCGGCCGAACTACTTGTCCGGCGAGAAAATTCTTTTCACCGACGTGTTCAGCATGTTTTTTTACACCTAAATCGAACATCTAATAAACTTAAAATAAATCTTTTATTTTTTCCGGTTTTGGCCGGATTCAGGGCGAACTACTTGTCCGGCGAGAAATTGGTTTTCATCATCGTGTTCAGCATGTCTTCTTACCCCTAAATCAAACATCTAATCAACTTCAAATAAAACATTTACTCTTTCCGGTTTCGGCCGGATTCCGGGCGAACTAGTTGTCCGGCGAGAAAATGGTCTGCACCATCGTGTTCAGCATGTCTTCTTACCTCTGAATCAAACATCCAATCAACTTCAAGTAAAACTTTTAATCTTTCCGGTTTTGGCCGGATTCCGGCCGAACTACTTGTCCGGCGAGAAAATTATTTTCACAAACGTGTTCAGCATGATTTCTTACCCCTAAATCGAACATCTAGTCATCTTAAAATAAATCTTTGATTTTTCCGGTTTTTGCCGGAATCCGGGCGAACTGCTTGTCCGGCGAGAAAATGGTTATCACCATCGTGTTCAACATGTCTTCTTACTCCTAAATCAAACATCTAATCAACTTCAAATAAAACTTTTAATCTTTCCAGATTCGGGCGAACTAGTTGTCCGGCGAGAAAATGGTTTTCACCATCGTGTTCAGCATGTCTTCTTACCTCTAAATCGATCATCTAATAAACTTCAAATAAAACTTTTAATCTCGGTGTTGGCCGGATTCCGGCCGAACTACTTGTCCGGCGAGAAAATTATTGTCACCAACGTGTTTAGCATGTCTTCTTACCCCTAAATCGAACATCTAATCAACTTAAAATAAATCTTTAATTTGTTCCGGTTTTGGCCGGATTCCGGGCGAACTACTTGTCCGACGAGAAATTAGTTTTCACCATCGTGTTCAGCATGTTTTCTTACCCCTAAATCGAACATCTAATTAACTTCAAATAAAACTTTTACTCTTTCCGGTTTTGGCCAGATTCCTGGCGAACTACTTGTCCGGCGAGAAAATTATTTTCACCAACGTGTTCAGCATGTTTTCTTACCCCTAAATCAAACATCTAATTAACTTCAAATAAAACTTTTACTCTTTCCGGTTTTGGCCGGATTCCGGGCGAAATGCTTGTCCGGCGAGTGAATGGTTATCACCATCGTGCTCAGCATGTCTTCTTACTCCTAAATCAAAAATCCAATCAACTTCAAATAAAACTTTTAATCTCTCCGGTTTTGGCCGGATTCCGGGCGAACTACTTGTCCGACGAGAAATTAGTTTTCACCATCGTGTTCAGCATGTTTTCTTACCCCTAAATCGAACATCTAATTACCTTCAAATAAAACTTTTACTCTTTCCGGTTTTTGCCAGATTCCGGGCGAACTACTTCTCACCAACGTGTTCAGCATGTTTTCTTACCCCTAAATCGAACATCTAATCTACTTCAAATAAATCTTTTCTTTTTTCCGGTTTTGGCCGGATTCCGGGCGAAATACTAGTCCGGCGAGAAATTGATTATCACCATCGTGTTCAGAATGTCTTCTTAGCCCTAAATCAAATATCTAATCAACTTCAAATAAAACTTTTAAACTTTCCGGTTTTTGCCGGATTCTTGGCGAACTACTTGTCCGGCGAGAAAAATATTTTCACCATCGTGTTCAGCATGTCTTCTTACCCCTAAATCGAACATCTAATCAACTTAAAATAAATCCATCATTTTTCTGGTTTTGGCCGGATTCCGGCCGAACTACTTGTCCGGCGAGAAAATTCTTTTCACCGACGTGTTCAGCATGTTTTTTTACACCTAAATCGAACATCTAATAAACTTAAAATAAATCTTTTATTTTTTCCGGTTTTGGCCGGATTCAGGGCGAACTACTTGTCCGGCGATAAATTGGTTTTCATCATCGTGTTCAGCATGTCTTCTTACCCCTAAATCAAACATCTAATCAACTTCAAATAAAACATTTACTCTTTCCGGTTTCGGCCGGATTCCGGGCGAACTAGTTGTCCGGCGAGAAAATGGTCTGCACCATCGTGTTCAGCATGTCTTCTTACCTCTGAATCAAACATCCAATCAACTTCAAGTAAAACTTTTAATCTTTCCGGTTTTGGCCGGATTCCGGCCGAACTACTTGTCCGGCGAGAAAATTATTTTCACAAACGTGTTCAGCATGATTTCTTACCCCTAAATCGAACATCTAGTCATCTTAAAATAAATCTTTGATTTTTCCGGTTTTTGCCGGAATCCGGGCGAACTGCTTGTCCGGCGAGAAAATGGTTATCACCATCGTGTTCAACATGTCTTCTTACTTTTAAATCAAACATCTAATCAACTTCAAATAAAACTTTTAATCTTTCCAGATTCGGGCGAACTAGTTGTCCGGCGAGAAAATGGTTTTCACCATCGTGTTCAGCATGTCTTCTTACCTCTAAATCGATCATCTAATAAACTTCAAATAAAACTTTTAATCTCGGTGTTGGCCGGATTCCGGCCGAACTACTTGTCCGGCGAGAAAATTATTGTCACCGACGTGTTTAGCATGTCTTCTTACCCCTAAATCGAACATCTAATCAACTTAAAATAAATCTTTAATTTGTTCCGGTTTTGGCCGGATTCCGGGCGAACTACTTGTCCGACGAGAAATTAGTTTTCACCATCGTGTTCAGCATGTTTTCTTACCCCTAAATCGAACATCTAATTAACTTCAAATAAAACTTTTACTCTTTCCGGTTTTGGCCAGATTCCTGGCGAACTACTTGTCCGGCGAGAAAATTATTTTCACCAACGTGTTCAGCATGTTTTCTTACCCCTAAATCAAACATCTAATTAACTTCAAATAAAACTTTTACTCTTTCCGGTTTTGGCCGGATTCCGGGCGAAATGCTTGTCCGGCGAGTGAATGGTTATCACCATCGTGCTCAGCATGTCTTCTTACTCCTAAATCAAAAATCCAATCAACTTCAAATAAAACTTTTAATCTCTCCGGTTTTGGCCGGATTCCGGCCGAACTACTTGTCCGGCGAGAAAATTTTTGTCACCAACGTATTTAGCATGTATTCTTACCCCTTTTATTTTTTCCGGTTTTGGCCGGATTCCGGGCGAACTACTTGTCCGGCGACAAATTGGTTTTCACCATCGTGTTCAGCGTGTCTTCTTACTCCTAAATAGACATCTAATTAACTTCAAATAAAACTTTTACTTTTTCTGGTTTTGGCCGGATTCCGGGCGAACTGCTTTTCCGGCGAGTAAATGGTTATCACCATCGTGTTCAGCATGTCTTCTTACCCCTAAATCAAACATCCAATCAACTACAAATAAAACTTTTAATCTTTCCGGTTTTGGCTGGATTCCGGCCGAACTACTTGTCCGGCGAGAAAATTATTCTCACCAACGTGTTCAGCATGTTTTCTTACCCCCAAATCAAACATCCAATCAACTTCAAATAAAACTTTTAATCTTTAAGGTTTTGGCTGGATTCCGGCCGAACTACTTGCCCGGCGAGAAAATTATTTTAACCAACGTGTTCAGCATGTTTTCTTACCCCTAAATCGAACATCTAATCAACTTAAAATAAATCTTTAATTTTTCTGGTTTTGGCCGGATTCCGGCCGAACTACTTTTCTGGCGAGAAAATTATTTTCACCAACGTGTTCAGCATGTTTTTTTACACCTAAATCGAACATCTAATAAACTTAAAATAAATCTTTTATTTTTTCCGGTTTTGGCCGGATTCAGGGCGAACTACTTGTCCGGCGAGAAATTGGTTTTCACCATCGTGTTCAGCATGTCTTCTTACCCCTAAATCAAACATCTAATCAACTTCAAATAAAACATTTACTCTTTCCGGTTTCGGCCGGATTCCGGGCGAACTAGTTGTCCGCCCGTAGGGAAAAAAGGTACCCGGATTCCCGTAAAGGTGTCCGGAATTTTGGAACAACATTCCGGGCACGGAAAACGCAACGGAATTCCCGCCTAGGGAGTCTTGTATCCTGGAATTCCGCAGTTTAACGCGGAATTCCGGGAAATAAACCCCCCAGCCGGGATTTCCGTTACGTTTTCCGTGCCCGGAATGCTGTTCCAAAATTCCGGACACCTTTACGGGAATCCGGGTACCTTTTTTCCCTACGGGCGGCGAGAAAATGGTCTGCACCATCGTGTTCAGCATGTCTTCTTACCTCTGAATCAAACATCCAATCAACTTCAAGTAAAACTTTTAATCTTTCCGGTTTTGGCCGGATTCCGGCCGAACTACTTGTCCGGCGAGAAAATTATTGTCACCAACGTGTTTAGCATGTCTTCTAACCACTAAATCGAACATCTAATCAACTTAAAATCAATCTTTTATTTTTTCCGGTTTTGGCCGGATTCCGGGCGAACTATTTGTCCGGCGAGAAACTGGTTTTCACCATCGTGTTCAGCATGTCTTCTTACCCCTAAATCGAACATCTAATCAACTTCAAATAAATCTTATACTCTTTCCGGTTTTGGCCAGATTCCGGGCGAACTGCTTGTCCGGCGAGTAAATGGTTATCACCATCGTGTTCAGCATGTCTTCTTACCTCTAAATCAAACATCCAATCAACTTCAAATAAAACTTTTAATCTTTCCGGTTTTGGCCGGATTCCGGCCGAACTACTTGTCCGGCGAGGAAATTATTGTCACCAACGTGTTTAGCATGTCTTCTAATTCCTGAATCGAACATCTAATCAACTTAAAATATATCTTTTATTTTTTCCGGTTTTGGCCGGATTCCGGGCGAACTACTTGTCCGGCGAGAAATTGGTTTTCACCATCGTGTTTAGCTTGTCTTCTTACCCCTAAATCGAACATCTAATCAACTTCAAATAAATCTTATACTCTTTCCGGTTTTGGCCAGATTCCGGGCGAACTGCTTGTCCGGCGAGTAAATGGTTATCACCATCGTGTTCAGCATGTCTTCTTACATCTAAATCGAACATCCAATCAACTTCAAATAAAACATTTACTCTTTCCGGTTTCGGCCGGATTCCGGGCGAACTAGTTGTCCGGCGAGAAAATGGTCTGCACCATCGTGTTCAGCATGTCTTCTTACCTCTGAATCAAACATCCCATCAACTTCAAGTAAAACTTTTAATCTTTCCGGTTTTGGCCGGATTCCGGCCGAACTACTTGTCCGGCGAGAAAATTATTGTCACCAACGTGTTTAGCATGTCTTCTAACCACTAAATCGAACATCTAATCAACTTAAAATAAATCTTTTATTTTTTCCGGTTATGGCCGGATTCCAGGCGAACTACTTGTCCGGCGAGAAATTGGTTTTCACCATCGTGATCAGCATGTCTTCTTACCCCTAAATCGAACATCTAATCAACTTCAAATAAATCTTATACTCTTTCCGGTTTTGGCCAGATTCCGGGCGAACTGCTTGTCCGGCGAGTAAATGGTTATCACCATCGTGTTCAGCATGTCTTCTTACCTCTAAATCGAACATCCAATCAACTTCAAATAAAACATTTACTCTTTCCGGTTTCGGCCGGATTCCGGGCGAACTAGTTGTCCGGCGAGAAAATGGTCTGCACCATCGTGTTCAGCATGTCTTCTTACCTCTGAATCAAACATCCCATCAACTTCAAGTAAAACTTTTAATCTTTCCGGTTTTGGCCGGATTCCGGCCGAACTACTTGTCCGGCGAGAAAATTATTGTCACCAACGTGTTTAGCATGTCTTCTAACCACTAAATCGAACATCTAATCAACTTAAAATAAATCTTTTTTTTTTCCGGTTATGGCCGGATTCCAGGCGAACTACTTGTCCGGCGAGAAATTGGTTTTCACCATCGTGCTCAGCATGTCTTCTTACCTCTAAATCGAACATCTAATCAACTTCAAATAAATCTTATACTCTTTCCGGTTTTGGCCGGATTCCGGGCGAACTACTTGTCCGGCGAGGAAATTATTGTCACCAACGTGTTTAGCATGTCTTCTAACCCCTGAATCGAACATCTAATCAACTTAAAATATATCTTTTATTTTTTCCGGTTTTGGCCGGATTCCGGGCGAACTACTTGTCCGGCGAGAAATTGGTTTTCACCATCGTGTTCAGCATGTCTTCTTACCCCTAAATCGAACATCTAATCAACTTCAAATAAATCTTATACTCTTTCCGGTTTTGGCCAGATTCCGGGCGAACTGCTTGTCCGGCGAGTAAATGGTTATCACCATCGTGTTCAGCATGTCTTCTTACCTCTAAATCAAACATCCAATCAACTTCAAGTAAAACTTTTAATCTTTCCGGTTTTGGCCGGATTCCGGCCGAACTACTTGTCCGGCGAGAAAATTATTGTCACCAACGTGTTTAGCATGTCTTCTGACCCCTAAATCGAACATCTAATCAACTTAAAATATATCTTTTATTTTTTCCGGTTTTGGCCGGTTTCCGGGCGAACTACTTGTCCGGCGAGAAATTGGTTTTCACCATCGTGTTAAGCATGTCTTCTTACCCCTAAATCGAACATCTAATCAACTTCAAATAAATCTTATACTCTTTCCGGTTTTGGCCAGATTCCGGGCGAACTGCTTGTCCGGCGAGTAAATGGTTATCACCATCGTGTTCAGCATGTCTTCTTACCTCTAAATCAAACATCCAATCAACTTCAAGTAAAACTTTTACTCTTTCCGGTTTTGGCCGGATTCCGGCCGAACTACTTGTCCGGCAAGAAAATTATTGTCACCAACGTGTTTAGTATGTCTTCTAACCCCTAAATCGAACATCTAATCTACTTAAAATATATCTTTTATTTTTTCCGGTTTTGGCCGGATTCCGGGCGAACTACTTGTCCGGCGAGAAAATTATTGTCACCAACGTGTTTAGCATGTCTTCTAACCACTAAATCGAATATCTAATCAACTTAAAATAAATCTTTTATTTTTTCCGGTTATGGCCGGATTCCAGGCGAACTACTTGTCCGGCGAGAAATTGGTTTTCACCATCGTGCTCAGCATGTCTTCTTACCTCTAAATCGAACATCTAATCAACTTCAAATAAATCTTATACTCTTTCCGGTTTTGGCCGGATTCCGGGCGAACTACTTGTCCGGCGAGGAAATTATTGTCACCAACGTGTTTAGCATGTCTTCTAACCCCTGAATCGAACATCTAATCAACTTAAAATATATCTTTTATTTTTTCCGGTTTTGGCCGGATTCCGGGCGAACTACTTGTCCGGCGAGAAATTGGTTTTCACCATCGTGTTCAGCATGTCTTCTTACCCCTAAATCGAACATCTAATCAACTTCAAATAAATCTTATACTCTTTCCGGTTTTGGCCAGATTCCGGGCGAACTGCTTGTCCGGCGAGTAAATGGTTATCACCATCGTGTTCAGCATGTCTTCTTACCTCTAAATCGAACATCCAATCAACTTCAAGTAAAACTTTTAATCTTTCCGGTTTTGGCCGGATTCCGGCCGAACTACTTGTCCGGCGAGAAAATTATTGTCACCAACGTGTTTAGCATGTCTTCTGACCCCTAAATCGAACATCTAATCAACTTAAAATATATCTTTTATTTTTTCCGGTTTTGGCCGGATTCCGGGCGAACTACTTGTCCGGCGAGAAATTGGTTTTCACCATCGTGTTCAGCATGTCTTCTTACCCCTAAATCGAACATCTAATCAACTTCAAATAAATCTTATACTCTTTCCGGTTTTGGCCAGATTCCGGGCGAACTGCTTGTCCGGCGAGTATATGGTTATCACCATCGTGTTCAGCATGTCTTCTTACCTCTAAATCAAACATCCAATCAACTTCAAGTAAAACTTTTAATCTTTCCGGTTTTGGCCGGATTCCGGCCGAACTACTTGTCCGGCAAGAAAATTATTGTCACCAACGTGTTTAGCATGTCTTCTAACCCCTAAATCGAACATCTAATCAACTTAAAATATATCTTTTATTTTTTCCGGTTTTGGCCGGATTCCGGGCGAACTACTTGTCCGGCGAGAAAATTATTGTCACCAACGTGTTTAGCATGTCTTCTTACCCCTAAATCGAACATCTAATCAACTTAAAATAAATCTTTAATTTGTTCCAGTTTTGGCCGGATTCCGGGCGAACTACTTGTCCGACGAGAAATTAGTTTTCACCATCGTGTTCAGCATTTTTTCTTACCCCTAAATCGAACATCTAATTAACTTCAAATAAAACTTTTACTCTTTCCGGTTTTGGCCAGATTCCGGGCGATCTACTTGTCCGGCGAGAAAATTATTCTCACCAACGTGTTCAGCATGTTTTCTTACCCCTAAATCGAACATCTAATCTACTTCAAATAAATCTTTTATTTTTTCCGGTTTTGGCCGGATTCCGGGCGAAATACTAGTCCGGCGAGAAATTGATTATCACCATCGTGTTCAGAATGTCTTCTTACCCCTAAATCAAATATCTAATCAACTTCAAATAAAACTTTTAAACTTTCCGGTTTTTGCCGGATTCTTGGCGAACTACTTGTCCGGCGAGAAAACTATTTTCACCATCGTGTTCAGCATGTCTTCTTACCCCTAAATCGAACATCTAATCAACTTAAAATAAATCCATCATTTTTCTGGTTTTGGCCGGATTCCGGTCGAACTACTTGTCCGGCGAGAAAATTATTTTCACCAACGTGTTCAGCATGTTTTTTTACACCTAAATCGAACATCTAATAAACTTAAAATAAATCTTTTATTTTTTCCGGTTTTGGCCGGATTCAGGGCGAACTACTTGTCCGGCGAGAAATTGGTTTTCACCATCGTGTTCAGCATGTCTTCTTACCCCTAAATCAAACATCTAATCAACTTCAAATAAAACATATACTCTTTCCGGTTTCGGCCGGATTCCGGGCGAACTAGTTGTCCGGCAAGAAAATGGTCTGCACCATCGTGTTCAGCATGTCTTCTTACCTCTGAATCAAACACCCAATCAACTTCAAGTAAAACTTTTAATCTTTCCGGTTTTGGCCGGATTCCGGCCGAACTACTTGTCCGGCGAGAAAATTATTGTCACCAACGTGTTCAGCATGTCTTCTACCACTAAATCGAACATCTAATCAACTTACAATAAATCTTTAATTTTTTCCGGTTTTGGCCGGATTCCGGGCGAACTACTTGTCCGGCGAGAAATTGGTTTTCACCATCGTGTTCAGCATGTCTTCTTACCCCTAAATCGAACATCTAATCAACTTCAAATAAATCTTATACTCTTTCCGGTTTTGGCCAGATTCCGGGCGAACTGCTTGTCCGGCGAGTAAATGGTTATCACCATCGTGTTCAGCATGTCTTCTTACCTCTAAATCAAACATCCAATCAACTTCAAATAAAACTTTTAATCTTTCCGGTTTTAGCCGGATTCCGGCCGAACTACTTGTCCGGCGAGGAAATTATTGTCACCAACGTGTTTAGCATGTCTTCTAACCCCTGAATCGAACATCTAATCAACTTAAAATATATCTTTTATTTTTTCCGGTTTTGGCCGGATTCCGGGCGAACTACTTGTCCGGCGAGAAATTGGTTTTCACCATCGTGTTTAGCTTGTCTTCTTACCCCTAAATCGAACATCTAATCAACTTCAAATAAATCTTATACTCTTTCCGGTTTTGGCCAGATTCCGGGCGAACTGCTTGTCCGGCGAGTAAATGGTTATCACCATCGTGTTCAGCATGTCTTCTTACATCTAAATCGAACATCCAATCAACTTCAAATAAAACATTTACTCTTTCCGGTTTCGGCCGGATTCCGGGCGAACTAGTTGTCCGGCGAGAAAATGGTCTGCACCATCGTGTTCAGCATGTCTTCTTACCTCTGAATCAAACATCCCATCAACTTCAAGTAAAACTTTTAATCTTTCCGGTTTTGGCCGGATTCCGGCCGAACTACTTGTCCGGCGAGAAAATTATTGTCACCAACGTGTTTAGCATGTCTTCTAACCACTAAATCGAACATCTAATCAACTTAAAATAAATCTTTTATTTTTTCCGGTTATGGCCGGATTCCAGGCGAACTACTTGTCCGGCGAGAAATTGGTTTTCACCATCGTGATCAGCATGTCTTCTTACCCCTAAATCGAACATCTAATCAACTTCAAATAAATCTTATACTCTTTCCGGTTTTGGCCAGATTCCGGGCGAACTGCTTGTCCGGCGAGTAAATGGTTATCACCATCGTGAGTAGTATAGAAAGGCGGGAGCTACCCCACCCCCACCCCAATTTCAAAACCCCATTTTAACATCAAATTCTTGAATTTTAACATCCTTTTTACCAAATAATCCCCTTTTTAATAGATATTTTGATTTTCTTATTTCCCAAATAAAGGTCCTAAGAAATAGGAAATATTACCCATTAATACATATAAACTACTACTTCTTTTTAGATTTTTAATTTTTCAATTTTTCATTTTTTTTCTAAATATAATAGAAATTCTGCTAAATCAACAACTGCTCAGAGTTATATAAACTAGCCTACTACTTTTTTTTATTTTTACATTTTCTACTGAGTAAACAGTTCTACATCAACATATTGGTCAGAGTTCTTATTCACTCTCATAATAGGCTGTAAAACCAGATTTTTCTTTAAAAGTAACTCATCAGCAATTGCATTATATCTCTGTGGTATAAACAAATCACAGGCTTTGTTATTATGATGAATAACAACAACCAGCTTATCACCATATTTTGTCTTAGCCATTCTCATTTTAACGATGCTATATTTCAATCCTAGAACTAGTTCTTCCTTCCTGATAGTATCATTGAATTTATTCATTCTAATTGTTGACAAGACTTTCTTTAGCGACTCCATTTATTAGCGGCTGATTTTATTTAATAAAAATCCCAATCGCTTGAAACATCTGGTAATAGAAGCCAACCACCTTTATCACATAAATGCGATAGATAGAGACGCAGTACTGAGTTTGCGTGATGATGTGATGATTACCGATTTTGAACTTCATAAAATATTTTTGCAAAACCCCACACCCCCAGACTTTGAAGAATAGTTGCGTTAAGCACACGCAAAGCAAAATATGGTAATGGCTATTAGTCTGGGGGGCCCCTGAACAGGGAAACTCCGAGGAGTTTTTTGAATCGCTACAAACTGCCGTCAGTAGGATTCGATCTTGCGAGGTCTGTGGAATGTCAAGTTAGAACGGGCCAGTGCGCTAACCGATTAGACCACGGGGTCCTCTTTCGACTGGCCAAGCTTATGTTTTCTGATGTGATATGACTCATCGGAAATAGTTGCAAAACCTCTCGCCTCCAGACAAGTAATACGGAAAGTTAAGAGGTGCGATGGAGTTGCACCCCGAGTTTTTGGTTGTTGTTGTTGTAGTTGTGGTTGTATTACTTGTCTGGAGACGGCTCCGACTTGAGGAGTTTTTCCCCCGCCATCACCCCCTACTAACAGAAATTGCTAGCAGTGGGATTCGATCCGATGACACAGAATAGCAGGGTCAATTACGTTAGCTAGACGCTAGACCGTTACACTGTCGGAGCTAGTTATAATTTTTTGTTGAAAGTTTTAAGATGAGAAAACTGGAGACAATTAGGCTACGAAATTAATGGTGGGTACTGGTTATGAATGATGCAGGAAATTATTGCGCGTAGAAACTGGATCTGAGAGTCGGAGCACATTGAACGTTTTATGAAGAGAATACCAGAGAAAATTATGCTTTGCGTCACGAATCAATGTTTGTCTGAATTCATCCACCACCCCAAGGCCTGGGTGAGGGGTTGGACACTGGTGTACCACAGTTCCAGGAAGAGAAGGTGTACTGGGTGGTGAGGGGTTACTCACTTGGACAAAGGTGTACTGGGTGGTGAGGGGTTACTCACTTGGACAAAGGTGTACTGGGTGGTGAGGGGTTACTCAGGTACTGGTTATGAATGACGCAGGTAATTAATGCGTATATGAATATGAGGATAGAGTTTTCAATCTTATGAAAGCAATATACTACACTTTGGGTAATTTCTCTTGATTTATTATGGAATTATTTTTACAATATTTATATCCATTTAAGCAAACTTGTTTTATGTATTTTTCGCGAGGAAAGAATTTAAATGTTTTACGCATTTCCCCTTCGCGTTGAATGACCTCTTCAACCGTTAATTGTCCGCATTTTAACATCACTGACAATTCAGTGTAAAAATTATAAGCGGTTTTATGCTCTGATTTTCTTTCTGCAATGTTAAGATGTTTTTCGATTATTTCAATGATAACAGCACCCAAACTTAAGGAAGCTAAAGGCAGTACTAGAAACGCAGACATTCCTGCAGCTGAAAAGAGGAATTTGGATAAAAGTAAGCTATTACTTATATGATTGTAATACTTGTAACTCCTTCTATGAATAAACATCATCTTTTCTAATTCTTCCATTTAGAGCAAAATAAAATTGTTTCAAAAATTATTCGATTGCTTCACGATTCGGAACACACCCGCCACCTAGGAAACTGTAGCTTACTCCGTGAAATGCAAAACACTTCTTGGTCAGTCGGAGACAAATCTAGGTGGCATATGCTCCGAGAACGCAAACAAATTCACCGTCTCGGAAAGTGTGCTCTCTGTGCATTCAGTCGGAGACAAAGAGGTAGCGCTTACTCCATGAAACAAACATTGAAACCAGTGATTTTCTTTACGGCTGAGAAAACGCAGTCAGGAGAAATTCATTAATAAAAATATTCCCCTATTAAATGATGAATGTTGCAGAGGTTATTCAGCTTTGTAAAAAGGTTATATTGAACAACAAATCGACTATACAAAGATTACCGAATTACACATATAATGAGCTGCGGACTTATGCGAAAATTAATAAAATCAAAACAAATGGCGCTAAGAAACATGAAATAACGGATAAGATTATAAAGCAACTTAATAGGAATATATTGCTCGCGGAAGATACAATTAATATTCGGCGTAGAAACGAAAGGATTCAGAACAAAAACAGACCATCCATTTATACACCAGAGCCAGCATTAAGGAAGATTTTAGAAGATGAAATAAAAGAAAATCATATTGCTATTGGAAATATAAAAAAAGAGGAGAAAAGGATACTCGAAAAGGATACAAGTGAATTAAAAAGGTTTCTAAAAAACAAAAGCCTACCCACTCGCGGTAACCGAGATGAAGTTTCAAAACGTGTTACGGATTACTATGGTAGGATAATTAATAAGCAGAAAGAAACTATTGATAAAAATAGAGATATCATAAGAGATCAAACAGAAAGAGGTGATAAAAATAGACACAAAGCAATCGATTTATCAACTCTCTTCATAAATAAGAAACAAATTAAAGAAGAAAAAATAATTCCTGATCATTTATTTGAAACGGAAGAAGAACAGCAACCTACTATTGCTAGGGTAACTGAAAATTTGTACACCGTAAACGTTTCAGTTGAAAGCAATGGAAGAGATGAACATACTCTTATTGCTTTTGTTTTTAATGATTTACTCCGAAGAATGAACGAAATAAATCATTATAGAGTTCAATTTGTGACCAGGGTTATATTCTATAGACAGGAAAATGATGAAGAAGTTGTAGTATTTTATAACAGTACTTCTTGGATTTTAAATAAAAATAGCATACTTACGCATAGTCATTTGGATGATAATAACAAGAGACTGAGTTCTTTAAGTAATACCCCTCGATCAGGGCTACAATTTAGTCGGTATGAAGGAATTGATTATAGGATGACTCGAATTGAGACTTACATGGGAGGAACGTTTAAAATACTGCCAGATTTCGTAAAAAATAAAAAAGCATGCCTGAATATTGAAAATAAGGATAATAAATGCTTTGTTTGGTCAATCTTAGCACATTTGTACCCAGCTAAAGATCATGCAGAAAGAACTTCAAAATATAAACAATATGAGCATGAATTTGATTTCAAAGGGGTTACTAACTTCCCGATGGATACAAAAGACATCCACAAATTTGAAAATAAATACAACATTAAGATTTGCTTATTCCAAATTGATAAAGAGAAAATAATCAGAAGTCATATATTAAAAAGTACAATTAATGGGAAAACAGCAAAACATATCATTAATTTACTATATTTTGATAATCACTATGTACTTGTGAAAGATCTGAGCAAATTAGTCAGTTCACAAATATCTAAAAAGAAAACAAAGACATATCTCTGCACTTTTTGCGGAAGACATTTTACGAAACAAGAACACTCTGAAAAACATGAACTTAAAAATAATTGTGAAGACCCTGATATCATAATGCCTCCTGAAGGTTCAAGTATACAGTATAAAAATATTGCAAAACAGATGAAAGTGCCTTATTGTATAATAGCAGACTTTGAGTCTTATAACGAAGAATACAACCAGGTAAACGGAAAGAAAACAATAAAAATAGCTGAACAGAAGCCTTTTGCATACGGTTTTCAAGTCTGTTGCTCGTTTGATACGAAGCAAAATAAATATTATTGCTATTTCGGGGAAGACGCTGCTCAGCATTTTGTGAAAACAATTAAAGAAGTGTCCACAGAAATTGCATACAAGTATGAAAAAAGACAAAGAAATCACACTTATACTGATGATGAAATTAAAGAAAAATGGAAGACCCTAAAGAACAAGACTTGCCATATCTGTAACACAGAAATCACTGAAAATCCCCACTTTGATCATGACCACATGACCGGAAAAGACAGAGGTTTCACACACGCTGAATGTAACATGAAATACAGAATTCCCAAGCATATCCCTGTAGTCCTACATAACTTATCAAAGTATGATTCCCATCTATTTGTGAAAGAGTTGATACCTGATAACGGAATATTTGAATCAGCAGAAAGTTTTATATCATTCTCGAAATCGATAAGTATTCCTAAACAGGATACAGAAATAAAATATGAAATCAGATTCATAGATTCAATCAGGTTCATGGCTTCATCGTTGGACAAGCTATCAGCAAATTTAGCAAAATGTGATTGCAAAGAATCCTGTAATCATCTGAGGGAGAATTTCAAGTACACATCGAATAGTTTCAAAAACGACGAAGAGTTCAAAGAAATAATCAAGAAAGGGGTGTATCCATATGAATTCGTAGACAGTTTCAGTAAAATGGATTGTACAAAGTTACCACCTATAGAAAGCTTTTATTCTAGGTTAACAGGAAAAGATATCAGCAAAAGTGACTATAGGAGAGCGGTCTCTATATGGAAGCAATTTAATTGTGAAACATTACTTGATTATACCAAGTTGTACCTAAAAAGTGATGTTTTAATTCTATCAGATGTTGTAGAGAATTTCAGAAATGTATGTATACATAATTATGATTTGGATCCACTACATTACTTCTCAGCTCCAGGACTAACATGGGATTCTTTCCTAAAGCATTCGAAAGTAGAACTACCGTTATTCTCAAAGGAAGACATGTATACATTCGTTGAAAAGGGAATAAGAGGCGGTGTATCACAATGTATAAAAAGATATGCTAAGGCAAATAATAAATATATGAGCAGTTATGACAAAAATAAGCCATCTAACTATTTAATGTATTTCGATAAGAATAATTTGTATGGGTGGGCGATGTCACAAAAATTACCAGCGAATGACTTCCAATTCATTCCAGTACCTGATGAAATGAAAGAGAACACTGAAATTAATTCTTTAGATTATTATCAACTATTAAAAAATCATGTTCAAACAGAAATGAATTTGGAAAATGTGGGGGCAATTTATGAAGTAGATTTGGAATATCCTAGAGAGTTACACAAGTTACATAAAGATCTACCATTAGCACCAGAACATTTCAATGGAAAACTATGTACAACCTTACTGGATAAAAATAACTATGTAGTTCATCACAGGAACCTAGAATTCTATTTACAAAAAGGTCTGATACTGAAAAAAGTACATAGAATACTAGGATTCACTGAGAGTGCTTACTTAAAAGGATACATAGACCACAACACAGCACTGAGAACTAAAGGTACTAACGATTTTGAAAAGGACTTTTTTAAACTGATGAATAACGCTTGCTTTGGTAAAACCATGGAGAACGTAAGGAAACGAGCTGATATGGAAATAATAACTGATGATAAAACAAGAGAAAAAATAATAAAGAAACCCAACTTTAAATCTGAAATTATTTTCAGTGAAAACTTTTCTGTGGCAAGAATGTCGAAGGAAAAGATAAAACTAGACAAACCAATGTATATCGGTTTTGCTGTACTGGAACTCTCCAAGCTCTTGATGTATGAATTCCATTATGATTATATGAAACCTAAATATGAGGATAAAATAGATTTATGTTATATGGATACAGATTCGTTCATATATGACATAAGAACCGAGGATTTCTATGAAGATATCAAACAAGATTTGAACGAAAGGTTCGATACATCTGATTATGCGAAAGATAATCCATACGGGTTTCCTAGTGTAAATAAGAAAGTGATAGGAATGATGAAAGATGAATTAGCAGGACAAATTATGACAGAATTTGTTGGATTACGATCAAAAGTATATGCTTATGATAAGGACAACCAAGACCCTTCAAAGGCTAGCAAAAAACTAAAAGGAATAAAAACGAACATAGTGAAAGATAAAATTACGATTCAAAACTATAAGGATGTACTGTTTGGTAAAATTGAAAACCTATCTGTAACCCAGTATAACTTAAGACCATACAAGCACCGTATGTTTCTAGAAGAACAGAATAAGAAAGCGTTAGATCCTAAGGATGATAAAAGGATAGTAACAAGCGATAAATACACAACTTTACCTTTAGGCTATAAACATTAAATTCAAGTACCTACTTCAAAATTCAAGTACCTAGTTAAAAAATTCAAGTACCTACTTAAAAATTCAAGTACCTACTTAAAAAATTCAAGTACCTAGTTAAAAAATTCAAGTACCTAGTTAAAAAATTCAAGTACCTACTTCAGTAAATCTTATAATGAAAAATTCTTCCTAAATAAATGAATGAAAAGGCACCAATAAAAGTGTATGATTTTAGCGAAAAGAATAACTATCAGAACAAACACGAACTTGCACCTCAGTGGCCATTTAGATTATTAATTTGTGGAAGTTCAGGAACAGGGAAAACCAATTTACTCTTGAATTTAATTTATGAATACATCTGTTTCAACCGAATATACTTGTATGCAAAAGATCTTGAAGAAGACAAATATAAAGACCTTATAGACAATTTAAACACTTTAGAATCCGAATGTAAAACGAATATTTTAACCGTAAGTAATGACCTTAATGATATTATCGATGTTGACGACCTAGACCCCAATTATCAGAACTTGATTATCTTTGATGATTTTGTAACTGAAAAAGACCAGAAGAAAATAGAAGATTTATTCATAAGAGGAAGAAAGAAAAATGCTTCAATTATTTACTTGTCTCAGAGCTATCATAAAACGCCAAAGGTGGTCAGACTTCAGTGTAATTATTTTGCATTCTTTCAGTGTTCTAATCCAAAAGAAGTAAAATTAATTAGACAAAGCCATGTATCCAGTATAGACAATGAAAAATTTCTCAAACAATTCGAGGCTGCAACCAAGGGCTATGGGTTTTTCTTCATAGATTTAAAAACAAAAGATAAAACCCTGAAGTACAGGAAAAACTTTGAAAAATTTACCGGATAATTTATTTCTATAATAAATGAATAAATTTGGTAGTGTTGGAAAAAAGGTTGGTAACGAATCGAAAGTTACTGACGAAAATGGTAACATTAACCTACACGATAGACGAATTATAAATTTAGGTGATGCGAAAACAGATAAGGATGCTATTAGCTTAAGATCTATGACTGTGATTTTGAATCAGTTTAAAGAACAAATGACTGCTGGACAAGTGCAAACCAATCAATATTTTAGCGAAGATATCAACAGATTAACTGCGGTAGATGATTCTCCTGATAATTCATTGATAAGGATCAAAGATAAAGGATTATTTGTAAAACAAACAATTCAAGTTACTGATAAAGAAATTGATGCTGGGGATAAAGTTATCACAAATGTTCAAGACCCTAGAAACAAAAAGGATGCTGTTAATTTAGAAAGGTTAACAACAGACCTTTTAAAATATGACGAAAAGCTTCTTAACCAACAAACCCTTAGCAAAAGTATTGAAACAAAGATTGGTGACCTTAGGAAAATCATTGACAAAAAGGCTCTTGACCTTAGCAAAAGTATTGACAAAAAGGTTCTTGACCTTAGCAAAAGTATGGATAAAAAGATCGAAAACCAAGAAAAACTTAGTTTTAATATAGAAGCAAAATATTTTGACCAAGAAGCCCATATCGATAATATTGAAAGAGCAGTCGTAAACATTTTAAAAAGGCTTTCAGAGCAAAAACCTGTTGATCAAGATTTTGTTAAGAAAACAGAAGACATAATGAAAACTAAACTAAAGAAATAAAATTTATATGATAAATTAATTTTCTAATAAATGGTTGAGACAATGGAGTATATAGTTTATTTATCAAAGCTTCAGAAAGGAAAGCTGAAGAAATGTTTTGGTGCTAAACAAAAATGTCAGATACGTGTTAGTCATAGCAGACAGAATGAACGAGAACCAGTAAAGTTACTTTTAAGTAAACGACAAATTGATAAAATTGAAACATGTAAAATAAATAACAAGGGTTGTGATATTGATGTATCATATAAACAGATGAAAGAAGCGATTCAAAAAGGTGGATTACTTCCATTCTTAATACCGTTAGCGATTACCCTTGGTAAGGCAGCTTTAACAAGTGGTGCTGCTGCTTTGGGTACATTCGCTGGTAAGAAATTGGTGGATAACATAACCAACACAGGTGGAGCGCTTACACTTCCTGGAACACAAAAAGTTGTGGGACGTGGAAGGCCTAAGAAGATAACCGATGATGTCAACACAGGTGGTGCGCTTACACTTCCTGGAACACAAAGAGTGGTTGGTCATGGGGTACGGGGAAGGCCTAGGAAGTCAAAAAACGGGGAAGTCAAAAAAGAAGCAAAAGTAAAGTAGGACCTCTAACCAATTTTGACATTATGGACGCATTAGGGGATATACCATATTTTAGAGGTGTTTTCTCTATAGATACGTTACCTAAACAAATAAATAACCTAGAATGTGGTGTCATTAACTATGATAAACTCGGAATGCCTGGAACTCACTGGGTAGCGTATTGTAATCTACCTGATCAACCCTATGTCGAATTTTTCGATTCTTTCGGTATACCCCCAGGAAAAGAAATAATTAAATATCTAAAAACTTCAAAGAAAAAAATAGCTTATGAAAATCTTGCTGTTCAAAATATAGATGAATTAAACTGTGGATTTCACTGTATTTCCTACATTCAGCGCAAAATGAAGTTGGTAGCTTTTCGTTTATAAAAATTGTTTTCTAATAAATGGATATTTATTGTATGAAGTGTAAAAAGAAAACTGACACTGAAGCAATGTTTAAGGCAGTGTCACAGAAAAATAATGTTCCAATGCTAAAAGGTAATTGTGTTTTTTGCGGATCAAGGAAAAATCTGTTTTTAAAAAAAACCTCGACGCAGAAAAAGTTATTTTAAATACGTATTATTCTAATTATTCAGGTGTGGATGATATTCATAGAAAATTAAAAGAAAATGGAGTGAACGTTTCTAAAGATAAAATAAAAAATGTGTTGCAAAATGAGAATGTATATACCTTACACAAACCTTCTTATCATAACTTTGAAAGGAGACGAGTCTATGTTCACTATGTGGATGAGCAATGGCAAGCTGATTTAGTTGACATGCAGAAATATAAAAAAGTGAATGATAAAACAAATTACATCTTAACTGTCATTGATTGCTTTAGTAAATACGCTTGGTGTGCCCCTTTGAAAGATAAAACGGGTGCTGAAATTATCAAGGCATTCAGTCATATATTTAAAGAAAGAATTCCTAAGAAACTACAAACTGATAAAGGTAAAGAATTTGTAATGAGAAATGTTCAAACATTTTTGAAAAATAATGAGATACACTGGTTTGCATGTGAAAGTGAATTGAAAGCGCAAATTGTTGAACGATTCAATAGAACACTGAAAGAAAAGTTATGGAAATATTTTACTCACAATAACACTAATAAATGGATTGATATTTTACCTTTATTTGTTAGTAATTATAATAACTCTTATCATCGTTCGATACAAATGAAACCCATTGATGGTAGTAAAAAGGTAAATCAGAAAAAGGTTTACAATGCTTTGTTTCCTCCAGCTGATGACTACACAATCACAGGACATTATAAAGTAGGAGATTTAGTCAGAATAAAAAAAGAAAAGAGTATTTTTGATAAAGGATATTTACCAAATTACACAAATGAAGTATTCCAGATAGCAACCATTCGACCGACCACCCCAATCACTTATGAAGTATCTGACAAAAGTGGGGAATTAATTCAAGGAGGGTTTTATGAAAAAGAACTTTCAAAATTTATTATGAAATAAAATTACTTGTATATAAATGGATTCAAGACGCTTGAGTGATATGTTATCGGGTATAGTGAAGAACAGAGAAATTCAGAGAAGAAAGGTTCAAGAATATGAGATGGAGAAAGCAGGATTTCGGGAAATGGCTTCAGAATTTAACGCTCCAGTTGTTATGGCACAAAAAGAAAACATGATGGCACAAAAAGAAAACATGAAGACACAAAATGATAATACTGACGCCATCATGAAGAAATTAGGGGCGATTGATGGAAAATCAAGCGTACAGTTTCAAAAATTAGTTGAAACATTTAAAACAACTCATCCACACCAGATCACTGCTTCAAAGGAATCGAGTAGAGCGCCAACTCCTGCTTTAGAACCAACTCCCGCTTTAGGCTCATTATCCGTTGAAATGATAAAGGTATTACCCAAGAGTTTTTAAATCAGATTAATTCAAAACATGCAGAATCCTGGGATGGCAATGATCCTTATTTTAAAATGCCTATGTATTACATTAATAATTCTATGGATATAGAGGAGGCTCTGGATCATTTAACAACTATAAGTAAAAGTTATGGTGGGACAAAGAGTAAAGGTTACTCTAGCCATAATCAAATTATTGAATTTATAAGAGTTTACAAGGATAGGTTAAGAACCATTCAAAATAATATGGGATTAGTCAAACAACAAGGAACTGGAATATTTATGAACTGCAATGAAATGATTTCAAAATTATACACTTTAATAGGTAGTAGAGTAAACGGGAATACATCTGATGAGGTGAGGAATGAAGCTATTGATATTTTGGATTCGTTAATGCGAAATAAATTTCTTACGAAGAGAGATTACAATTCAATATATAAAAAATATTTCTAATAAATGGTGTTGTTAAACATTGAAGGTAATGAAAGTATCATTGATATAACATTTAGTCAACCAATTGAATTGAATCGTCATTGGGATTACGAAATAGGTTTGAATCAGTGTACTTTGTGGTATTCGTGGCATAATATAAGTGGTAAATTTGGGAATAATACGTTTCAATATAGGAAAGAGGGGGGATGGGTGAATGTTACTATTCCTAATGGGATGTATAACGATGATTGTTTGAATTATTTTTTGTGTCAGTATTTTGATACTCCCAAAGATAAATGTCCTATTGTAATCTCATCCAATCCAGCATCTATGAGATTTGTCATCATACTACAAGAAAAATATGTGTTTAGATTTAATAGTGACTTGTGTCAGATTTTAGGCTTTGAGAAGGATAGTGAGATATCTAAGAAAATCAATGAAGGTACAAAACTTCCGAATATAACAAGAAGCGTTGATAAAATTCAAATTCACTGCTCTCTTGTAAACAGTTCTATCGTAAACAAAAGTAAATCAGACGTCATTTGGACATTTGTTCCGAATACAGAACCTGGTTGTCAAATTGTTGAGAATCCTAGACAACTAATCTACCTTCCTATTAACACAAAAGACTTTATTTACTCCTTGAGAATGACAATTACTGATCAGTTGGGAAGACCTATCGATTTGAACGGTGATAACGTTGGATACGTTCTGCATTTAAGAAAAGCTTAAAGGATTAGTGAAATAAAATTATTTACCTATAAATGTTGATTAATAATAAGCGCTTACTTTATAAAAAGCAGTACGGAAGTGGAATCGGTAGTATATTCAAAAATATTGCCAATTCCCAGTTATTTCAAACGTCAGCAAAACAAATAAAAGATGGAGCATTGTCAATGTATAATAATATTATTAAACCGAGATTCGAGTTGTTGAAAAATAGAGCAATAGAATATGGGAAAGATTTGATTGATGTAAACAGGAAAGAACTCATTGATGTGATTGGAAAGAAGAAATCGATGAAGGATCTTCTGGGTACAAATAAGAGATTTTTAAATAAAAAAAGTCAGGATTTGATCAACGCGATAATAACTGGAAGTGGTTTAAAGATTCTGAAATAATTTTTATCGAATAATTTCTTTCTTATATAAATGGCAGTAAATAAAGTTATCAGTCCGCAATGGAACATTTTTGATGAGCCGCTTGTAGATGAGACAGTGGTCAAATATGAATTTAAAGAAATTCGAGAAACAGATGTGAATGTTTCCAATAAACAAGAGTTTGAATTCGTAACGAAGAAATTGGATTCCTGGTTCTATCCTAGTGAAAGTTATCTTGATGTTAGTGTAAGAATTGTAAAAGAGGATGGAACTAACCTAGCTGCAACCGATGTTGCTACTTTAACTAATAATGGATTTAATTTATTCAGTACCGCTGAGTATGTAATAAATGATGAATCGGTTGAAAAAATTAATCATGTTGGTATTACAACTACCGTTACAAAGTTGATTGAATATTCTGATGATTATTCTAGAAGCGCAGCCAGAAATCATTTCTGGTATAAGGATTATAATCAAGGAACAGATATCAACCCTATAATATGTTCATTTACCGCACCTGCAGCAGCAGCAGGAAATGTAAATGTCAGTTCTGAATCTAATCCGAATTATAATAAGGGTTTTGAAAAGAGATATAACAGAACTAAAAGCAGTAAATTAGTAAATATGTATTTACCATTATCAGAGTTGTTTGGATTCTTGAAAGGAAACAAACGATTTTTTAGAGGTGCATCGCATAGAATTTGTCTAAGAAGAAATGACGATAATAATATGATTGTAAGAAATGGGGATACTAATTTTAAAGTGGTCATTGAGTATTTATCCTGGAAAATCCCTATCATAGCTCCTAGTATTGAAATGATGAGTGAATTGGAAAAAGGTTTGGCTAAGGATAAAAAGTATAATTTGATGTGGGAAGCTTGTAATACTTATAAAAGTGATGTTAGTCAGAATAAGGAGCACACCTGGAAAGTTGTGTCTGAGAGAAATAGTCCAACCAAAATTGTTGTGATGTTACAGAAAAATGACAAGCATAACAACCAAAAAAAGAATAATATGGTATTTGATCATATGGATTTAACAGACATCGAACTTAGAATTAATGGGGATAAATATCCTGAAGAACCACTCAAGTGCGACTTTAGCGATGAGAAATGTAAATACTCGAATCTTTACAATAGGTTCATACATTTGGGTTATAAACAATTAGCATTTGATACTGGTAGTGTTGTTAGCATAGAAGAATTTAAATCAGTGTATCCACTATTCTGTTTCGATGTTTCCAAACATGAGTCTAATATTTATAATGGAACAACTGCTGATATTGAAATAAGTTTAACATTAAAAGATGATCAACCCGTACCATATAATGTTTACTGTGTAATATATTATGAAAGAAAAGCTACGTTAGATATTATTAATAAAAATATGTATGTGAGTTTGTGAGTTTGGATTTTTATTAAATAAAATCAGCCGCTAATAAATGGAGTCGCTAAAGAAAGTCTTGTCAACAATTAGAATGAATAAATTCAATGATACTATCAGGAAGGAAGAACTAGTTCTAGGATTGAAATATAGCATCGTTAAAATGAGAATGGCTAAGACAAAATATGGTGATAAGCTGGTTGTTGTTATTCATCATAATAACAAAGCCTGTGATTTGTTTATACCACAGAGATATAATGCAATTGCTGATGAGTTACTTTTAAAGAAAAATCTGGTTTTACAGCCTATTATGAGAGTGAATAAGAACTCTGACCAATATGTTGATGTAGAACTGTTTACTCAGTAGAAAATGTAAAAATAAAAAAAAGTAGTAGGCTAGTTTATATAACTCTGAGCAGTTGTTGATTTAGCAGAATTTCTATTATATTTAGAAAAAAAATGAAAAATTGAAAAATTAAAAATCTAAAAAGAAGTAGTAGTTTATATGTATTAATGGGTAATATTTCCTATTTCTTAGGACCTTTATTTGGGAAATAAGAAAATCAAAATATCTATTAAAAAGGGGATTATTTGGTAAAAAGGATGTTAAAATTCAAGAATTTGATGTTAAAATGGGGTTTTGAAATTGGGGTGGGGGTGGGGTAGCTCCCGCCTTTCTATACTACTATCGTGTTCAGCATGTCTTCTTACCTCTAAATCGAACATCCAATCAACTTCAAATAAAACATTTACTCTTTCCGGTTTCGGCCGGATTCCGGGCGAACTAGTTGTCCGGCGAGAAAATGGTCTGCACCATCGTGTTCAGCATGTCTTCTTACCTCTGAATCAAACATCCCATCAACTTCAAGTAAAACTTTTAATCTTTCCGGTTTTGGCCGGATTCCGGCCGAACTACTTGTCCGGCGAGAAAATTATTGTCACCAACGTGTTTAGCATGTCTTCTAACCACTAAATCGAACATCTAATCAACTTAAAATAAATCTTTTATTTTTTCCGGTTATGGCCGGATTCCAGGCGAACTACTTGTCCGGCGAGAAATTGGTTTTCACCATCGTGCTCAGCATGTCTTCTTACCTCTAAATCGAACATCTAATCAACTTCAAATAAATCTTATACTCTTTCCGGTTTTGGCCGGATTCCGGGCGAACTACTTGTCCGGCGAGGAAATTATTGTCACCAACGTGTTTAGCATGTCTTCTAACCCCTGAATCGAACATCTAATCAACTTAAAATATATCTTTTATTTTTTCCGGTTTTGGCCGGATTCCGGGCGAACTACTTGTCCGGCGAGAAATTGGTTTTCACCATCGTGTTCAGCATGTCTTCTTACCCCTAAATCGAACATCTAATCAACTTCAAATAAATCTTATACTCTTTCCGGTTTTGGCCAGATTCCGGGCGAACTGCTTGTCCGGCGAGTAAATGGTTATCACCATCGTGTTCAGCATGTCTTCTTACCTCTAAATCGAACATCCAATCAACTTCAAGTAAAACTTTTAATCTTTCCGGTTTTGGCCGGATTCCGGCCGAACTACTTGTCCGGCGAGAAAATTATTGTCACCAACGTGTTTAGCATGTCTTCTGACCCCTAAATCGAACATCTAATCAACTTAAAATATATCTTTTATTTTTTCCGGTTTTGGCCGGTTTCCGGGCGAACTACTTGTCCGGCGAGAAATTGGTTTTCACCATCGTGTTAAGCATGTCTTCTTACCCCTAAATCGAACATCTAATCAACTTCAAATAAATCTTATACTCTTTCCGGTTTTGGCCAGATTCCGGGCGAACTGCTTGTCCGGCGAGTAAATGGTTATCACCATCGTGTTCAGCATGTCTTCTTACCTCTAAATCAAACATCCAATCAACTTCAAGTAAAACTTTTACTCTTTCCGGTTTTGGCCGGATTCCGGCCGAACTACTTGTCCGGCAAGAAAATTATTGTCACCAACGTGTTTAGTATGTCTTCTAACCCCTAAATCGAACATCTAATCTACTTAAAATATATCTTTTATTTTTTCCGGTTTTGGCCGGATTCCGGGCGAACTACTTGTCCGGCGAGAAAATTATTGTCACCAACGTGTTTAGCATGTCTTCTAACCACTAAATCGAATATCTAATCAACTTAAAATAAATCTTTTATTTTTTCCGGTTATGGCCGGATTCCAGGCGAACTACTTGTCCGGCGAGAAATTGGTTTTCACCATCGTGCTCAGCATGTCTTCTTACCTCTAAATCGAACATCTAATCAACTTCAAATAAATCTTATACTCTTTCCGGTTTTGGCCGGATTCCGGGCGAACTACTTGTCCGGCGAGGAAATTATTGTCACCAACGTGTTTAGCATGTCTTCTAACCCCTGAATCGAACATCTAATCAACTTAAAATATATCTTTTATTTTTTCCGGTTTTGGCCGGATTCCGGGCGAACTACTTGTCCGGCGAGAAATTGGTTTTCACCATCGTGTTCAGCATGTCTTCTTACCCCTAAATCGAACATCTAATCAACTTCAAATAAATCTTATACTCTTTCCGGTTTTGGCCAGATTCCGGGCGAACTGCTTGTCCGGCGAGTAAATGGTTATCACCATCGTGTTCAGCATGTCTTCTTACCTCTAAATCGAACATCCAATCAACTTCAAGTAAAACTTTTAATCTTTCCGGTTTTGGCCGGATTCCGGCCGAACTACTTGTCCGGCGAGAAAATTATTGTCACCAACGTGTTTAGCATGTCTTCTGACCCCTAAATCGAACATCTAATCAACTTAAAATATATCTTTTATTTTTTCCGGTTTTGGCCGGATTCCGGGCGAACTACTTGTCCGGCGAGAAATTGGTTTTCACCATCGTGTTCAGCATGTCTTCTTACCCCTAAATCGAACATCTAATCAACTTCAAATAAATCTTATACTCTTTCCGGTTTTGGCCAGATTCCGGGCGAACTGCTTGTCCGGCGAGTATATGGTTATCACCATCGTGTTCAGCATGTCTTCTTACCTCTAAATCAAACATCCAATCAACTTCAAGTAAAACTTTTAATCTTTCCGGTTTTGGCCGGATTCCGGCCGAACTACTTGTCCGGCAAGAAAATTATTGTCACCAACGTGTTTAGCATGTCTTCTAACCCCTAAATCGAACATCTAATCAACTTAAAATATATCTTTTATTTTTTCCGGTTTTGGCCGGATTCCGGGCGAACTACTTGTCCGGCGAGAAAATTATTGTCACCAACGTGTTTAGCATGTCTTCTTACCCCTAAATCGAACATCTAATCAACTTAAAATAAATCTTTAATTTGTTCCAGTTTTGGCCGGATTCCGGGCGAACTACTTGTCCGACGAGAAATTAGTTTTCACCATCGTGTTCAGCATTTTTTCTTACCCCTAAATCGAACATCTAATTAACTTCAAATAAAACTTTTACTCTTTCCGGTTTTGGCCAGATTCCGGGCGAACTACTTGTCCGGCGAGAAAATTATTCTCACCAACGTGTTCAGCATGTTTTCTTACCCCTAAATCGAACATCTAATCTACTTCAAATAAATCTTTTATTTTTTCCGGTTTTGGCCGGATTCCGGGCGAAATACTAGTCCGGCGAGAAATTGATTATCACCATCGTGTTCAGAATGTCTTCTTACCCCTAAATCAAATATCTAATCAACTTCAAATAAAACTTTTAAACTTTCCGGTTTTTGCCGGATTCTTGGCGAACTACTTGTCCGGCGAGAAAACTATTTTCACCATCGTGTTCAGCATGTCTTCTTACCCCTAAATCGAACATCTAATCAACTTAAAATAAATCCATCATTTTTCTGGTTTTGGCCGGATTCCGGCCGAACTACTTGTCCGGCGAGAAAATTATTTTCACCAACGTGTTCAGCATGTTTTTTTACACCTAAATCGAACATCTAATAAACTTAAAATAAATCTTTTATTTTTTCCGGTTTTGGCCGGATTCAGGGCGAACTACTTGTCCGGCGAGAAATTGGTTTTCACCATCGTGTTCAGCATGTCTTCTTACCCCTAAATCAAACATCTAATCAACTTCAAATAAAACATATACTCTTTCCGGTTTCGGCCGGATTCCGGGCGAACTAGTTGTCCGGCAAGAAAATGGTCTGCACCATCGTGTTCAGCATGTCTTCTTACCTCTGAATCAAACACCCAATCAACTTCAAGTAAAACTTTTAATCTTTCCGGTTTTGGCCGGATTCCGGCCGAACTACTTGTCCGGCGAGAAAATTATTGTCACCAACGTGTTCAGCATGTCTTCTACCACTAAATCGAACATCTAATCAACTTACAATAAATCTTTAATTTTTTCCGGTTTTGGCCGGATTCCGGGCGAACTACTTGTCCGGCGAGAAATTGGTTTTCACCATCGTGTTCAGCATGTCTTCTTACCCCTAAATCGAACATCTAATCAACTTCAAATAAATCTTATACTCTTTCCGGTTTTGGCCAGATTCCGGGCGAACTGCTTGTCCGGCGAGTAAATGGTTATCACCATCGTGTTCAGCATGTCTTCTTACCTCTAAATCAAACATCCAATCAACTTCAAATAAAACTTTTAATCTTTCCGGTTTTAGCCGGATTCCGGCCGAACTACTTGTCCGGCGAGGAAATTATTGTCACCAACGTGTTTAGCATGTCTTCTAACCCCTGAATCGAACATCTAATCAACTTAAAATATATCTTTTATTTTTTCCGGTTTTGGCCGGATTCCGGGCGAACTGCTTGTCCGGCGAGTAAATGGTTATCACCATCGTGTTCAGCATGTCTTCTTACCTCTAAATCAAACATCCAATCAACTTCAAATAAAACCTTTACTCTTTCCGGTTTCGAACTAATTTTTTCCGGTTTTGGCCGGATTCCGGGCAAACTACTTGTCCGGCGAGAAATAGGTTTTCACCATCGTGTTCAGCATGTCTTCTTACCCCTAAATCAAACATCCAATCAACTTCAAATAAAACCTTTACTCTTTCCGGTTTCGAACAAATTTTTTCCGGTTTTGGCCGGATTCCGGGCGAACTGCTTGTCCGGCGAGTAAATGGTTATCACCATCGTGTTCAGCATGTCTTCTTACCTCTAAATCAAACATCCAATCAACTTCAAATAAAACTTTTAATCTTTCCGGTTTTGGCCGGATTCCGGCCGAACTACTTGTCCGGCGAGGAAATTATTGTCACCAACGTGTTTAGCATGTCTTCTAACTCCTGAATCGAACATCTAATCAACTTAAAATATATCTTTTATTTTTTCCGGTTTTGGCCGGATTCCGGGCGAACTACTTGTCCGGCGAGAAATTGGTTTTCACCATCGTGTTTAGGCATGTCTTCTTACCCCTAAATCGAACATCTAATCAACTTCAAATAAATCTTACACTCTTTCCGGTTTTGGCCAGATTCCGGGCGAACTGCTTGTCCGGCGAGTAAATGGTTATCACCATCGTGTTCAGCATGTCTTCTTACCTCTAAATCGAACATCCAATCAACTTCAAATAAAACATTTACTCTTTCCGGTTTCGGCCGGATTCCGGGCGAACTAGTTGTCCGGCGAGAAAATGGTCTGCACCATCGTTTTCAGCATGTCTTCTTACCTCTGAATCAAACATCCAATCAACTTCAAGTAAAACTTTTAATCTTTCCGGTTTTGGCCGGATTCCGGCCGAACTACTTGTCCGGCGAGAAAATTATTGTCACCAACGTGTTTAGCATGTCTTCTAACCACTAAATCGAACATCTAATCAACTTAAAATAAATCTTTTATTTTTTCCGGTTATGGCCGGATTCCGGGCGAACTACTTGTCCGGCGAGAAATTGGTTTTCACCATCGTGCTCAGCATGTCTTCTTACCCCTAAATCGAACATCTAATCAACTTCAAATAAATCTTATACTCTTTCCGGTTTTGGCCAGATTCCGGGCGAACTGCTTGTCCGGCGAGTAAATGGTTATCACCATCGTGTTCAGCATGTCTTCTTACCTCTAAATCAAACATCCAATCAACTTCAAATAAAACTTTCAATCTTTCCGGTTTTGGCCGGATTCCGGCCGAACTACTTGTCCGGCGAGGAAATTATTGTTACCAACGT
This sequence comes from Branchinecta lindahli, assembly GCA_023053555.1. Taxonomy (NCBI): domain Eukaryota; kingdom Metazoa; phylum Arthropoda; class Branchiopoda; order Anostraca; family Branchinectidae; genus Branchinecta; species Branchinecta lindahli. Next base: position 1,280,436 of record JAKZAO010000015.1, read on the forward strand.
GTTTAGCATGTCTTCTAACCCCTGAATCGAACATCTAATCAACTTAAAATATATCTTTTATTTTTTCCGGTTTTGGCCGGATTCCGGGCGAACTACTTGTCCGGCGAGAAATTGGTTTTCAACATCGTGTTCAGCATGTCTTCTTACCCCTAAATCGAACATCTAATCAACTTCAAATAAATCTTATACTCTTTCCGGTTTGGGCCAGATTCCGGGCGAACTGCTTGTCCGGCGAGTAAATGGTTATCACCATCGTGTTCAGCATGTCTTCTTACCTCTAAATCGAACATCCAATCAACTTCAAGTAAAACTTTTAATCTTTCCGGTTTTGGCCGGATTCCGGCCGAACTACTTGTTCGGCGAGAAAATTATTGTCACCAACGTGTTTAGCATGTCTTCTGACCCCTAAATCGAACATCTAATCAACTTAAAATATATCTTTTATTTTTTCCGGTTTTGGCCGGTTTCCGGGCGAACTACTTGTCCGGCGAGAAATTGGTTTTCACCATCGTGTTAAGCATGTCTTCTTACCCATAAATTGAACAGCTAATCAACTTCAAATAAATCTTATACTCTTTCCGGTTTTGGCCAGATTCCGGGCGAACTGCTTGTCCGGCGAGTAAATGGTTATCACCATCGTGTTCAGCATGTCTTCTTACCTCTAAATCAAACATCCAATCAACTTCAAGTAAAACTTTTAATCTTTCCGGTTCTGGCCGGATTCCGGCCGAACTACTTGTCCGGCAAGAAAATTATTGTCACCAACGTGTTTAGCATGTCTTCTAACCCCTAAATCGAACATCTAATCAACTTAAAATATATCTTTTATTTTTTCCGATTTTGGCCGGATTCCGGGCGAACTACTTGTCCGGCGAGAAAATTATTGTCCCCAACGTGTTTAGCATGTCTTCTTACCCCTAAATCGAACATCTAATCAACTTAAAATAAATCTTTAATTTGTTCCAGTTTTGGCCGGATTCCGGGCGAACTACTTGTCCGACGAGAAATTAGTTTTCACCATCGTGTTCAGCATGTTTTCTTACCCCTCAATCGAACATCTAATTAACTTCAAATAAAACTTTTACTCTTTCCGGTTTTGGCCAGATTCCGGGCGAACTACTTGTCCGGCGAGAAAATTATTCTCACCAACGTGTTCAGCATGTTTTCTTACCCCTAAATCGAACATCTAATCTACTTCAAATTATTTTTTCCGGTTTTGGCCGGATTCTTGGCGAACTACTTGTCCGGCGAGAAAACTATTTTCACCATCGTGTTCAGCATGTTTTCTTACCCCTAAATCGAACATCTAATTAACTTCAAATAAAACTTTTACTCTTTCCGGTTTTGGCCAGATTCCGGGCGAACTACTTGTCCGGCGAGAAAATTATTGTCCCCAACGTGTTTAGCATGTCTTCTTACCCCTAAATCGAACATCTAATCAACTTAAAATAAATCCATCATTTTTCTGGTTTTGGCCGGATTCCGGGCGAACTACTTGTCCGGCGAGAAAATTATTCTCACCAACGTGTTCAGCATGTTTTCTTACCCCTAAATCGAACATCTAATCTACTTCAAATTATTTTTTCCGGTTTTGGCCGGATTCTTGGCGAACTACTTGTCCGGCGAGAAAACTATTTTCACCATCGTGTTCAGCATGTCTTCTTACCCCTAAATCGAACATCTAATCAACTTAAAATAAATCCATCATTTTTCTGGTTTTGGCCGGATTCCGGCCGAACTACTTGTCCGGCGAGAAAATTATTTTCACCAACGTGTTCAGCATGTTTTTTTACACCTAAATCGAACATCTAATAAACTTAAAATAAATCTTTTATTTTTTCCGGTTTCGGCCGGATTCCGGGCGAACTAGTTGTCCGGCGAGAAAATGGTCTGCACCATCGTGTTCAGCATGTCTTCTTACCTCTGAATCAAACACCCAATCAACTTCAAGTAAAACTTTTAATCTTTCCGGTTTTGGCCGGATTCCGGCCGAACTACTTGTCCGGCGAGAAAATTATTGTCACCAACGTGTTTAGCATGTCTTCTACCACTAAATCGAACATCTAATCAACTTACAATAAATCTTTAATTTTTTCCGGTTTTGGCCGGATTCCGGGCGAACTACTTGTCCGTCGAGAAATTGGTTTTCACCATCGTGTTCAGCATGTCTTCTTACCCCTAAATCAAACATCTAATCAACTTCAAATAAATTTATACTCTTTCCGGTTTTGGCCAGATTCCGGGCGAACTGCTTGTCCGGCGAGTAAATGGTTATCACCATCGTGTTCAGCATGTCTTCTTACCTCTAAATCAAACATCCAATCAACTTAAAATAAATCTTTTATTTTTCCGGTTTTGGCCGGATTCCGGGCGAACTACTTGTCCGGCGAGAAATTGGTTTTCACCATCGTGTTCAGCATGTCTTCTTACCCCTAAATCAAACATCTAATCAACTTCAAATAAATCTTATACTCTTTCCGGTTTTGGCCAGATTCCGGGCGAACTGCTTGTCCGGCGAGTAAATGGTTATCACCATCGTGTTCAGCATGTCTTCTTACCTCTAAATCAAACATCCAATCAACTTCAAATAAAACTTTTAATCTTTCCGGTTTTGGCCGGATTCCGGCCGAACTACTTGTCCGGCGAGGAAATTATTGTCACCAACGTGTTTAGCATGTCTTCTAACCCCTGAATCAAACATCTAATCAACTAAAAATATATCTTTTATTTTTTCCGGGTTTGGCCGAATTCCGGGCGAACTACTTGTCCGGCGAGAAATTGGTTTTCACCATTGTGTTCAGCATGTCTTCTTACCTCTAAATCAAACATCCAATCAACTTCAAGTAAAACTTTTAATCTTTCCGGTTTTGGCCGGATTCCGGGCGAACTGCTTGTCCGGCGAGTAAATGGTTATCACCATCGTGTTCAGCATGTCTTCTTACCCCTAAATCAAACATCCAGTCAACTTCAACTAAAACTTTTAATCTTTCCGGTTTTGGCCGGATTCCGGCCGAACTACTTGTCCGGCGAGAAAATTATTGTCACCAACGTGTTAAGAATAGCTTCTTACCTCTAAATCGAATATCCAATCAACTTAAAATAAATCTTTTATTTTTTCTGGTTTTGGCCGGATTCCGGGCGAACTACTTGTCCGGCGAGAAATTGGTTTTCTCCATCGTGTTCAGCATGTTTTCTTACCCCTAAATCAAACATCTAATCAACTTCAAACAAAACTTTTACTTTTTCCGGTTTTGGCCGGATTCCTGCCGAACTACTTGTCCGGCGAGAAAATTATTTTCACCAACGTGTTAAGCATGTTTTCTTCCCCCTAAATCGAACATCTAATCAACTTAAAATATATGTTTTAATTTTTTCCGGTTTTGGCCGTATTCCGGGCGAACTAATTGTCCGGCGAGAAATTGGTTTTCACCATCGTGTTCAGCATGTCGTCTTACCCCTAAATCAAACATCTAATAACTTCAAATAAAACCTTTACTCTTTCCGGTTTCGGCCGGATTCCGGGCGAACTAGTTGTCCGGCGAGAAAATGGTCTGCACCATCGTGTTCAGCATATCTTCTTACCCCTAAATCAAACATCTTATCAACTTCAAATAAAACTTTTACTCTTTCCGGTTTCGGCCGGATTCCGGGTGAACTAGTTGTCCAGCGAGAAAATGCTTTTCACCATCGTGTTCAACATATCTTCTTACTCCTAAATCAAACATCTAATCAACTTCAAATAAAACTTTTAATCTTTCCGGTTTTTGCCGGATTCCGGCCGAACTACTACTGGCGAAAAAAATATTGTCACCAACGTGTTTAGCATGTCTTCTTACCCCTAAATCGAACATCTAATCAACTTAAAATAAATCTTTTATTTTTTTCGGTTTTGGCCGGATTCCGGGCGAACTACTTGTCCGGCGAGAAATTGGGTTTCACCATCGTGTTCAGCATGTCTTTTTACCCCTAAATCGAACATCTAATCAACTTCAAATAAAACTTTTACTCTTTCCGGTTTTGGCCGGATTCCGGGCGAACTACTTGTCCGGCGATAAAATTAATTTCACAAATGTGTTCAGCATGTCTTCTTACCTCTAAATCGAACATCTAATCAACTTCAAATAAAACTTTTACTCTTTCCGGTTTTGGCCGGATCCCGGGCGAACTACTTGTCCGGCGAGAAAATGGTTTTCACCATCGTGTTCAGCATGTCTTCTTACCCCTAAATCAAACATCTAATCAACTTAAAATAAATCTTTTTTTTTCCGGTTTTGGCCGGATTCCGGGCGAACTACTTGTCCGGCGAGAAATTGGTTTTCACCATCGTGTTCAGCATGTCTTTTTACCCCTAAATCGAATATTTAATCAACTTCAAATAAAACTTTTACTCTTTCCGGTTTTGGCCGGATTCCGGGCGAACTACTTGTCCGGCGATAAAATTAATTTCACAAATGTGTTCAGCATGTCTTCTTACCTCTAAATCGAACATCTAATCAACTTCAAATAAAACTTTTACTCTTTCCGGTTTTGGCCGGTCCCGGGCGAACTACTTGTCCGGCGAGAAAATAATGTCTTTACATTTTACAAAATTAAATTCACAATGTGTTCAGCATGTCTTCATACCCCTAAATAGAACATCTAATCAACTTTAAATAAAACTCTTACCCCTAAATCGAACATCTAATCAACTTCAAATAAAACTTTTACTCTTTCCGGTTTCGGACGGATTCCGGGTGAACTACTTGTCTGGCGAGAAAATAATGTTCACCATCGTATTCAGCATGTCATCTTACCCCTAAATTGAACATCTAATTAACTTCAAATAAAACTTTTACTCTTTCCGGTTTTGGACGGATTCCGGGTGAACTACTTGTCCGGCGAGAAAATTATTTTCACCATTTGGTTCAGCATGTCTTCTTACCCCTAAATCGAACATCTAATCAACTTCAAATAAAACTTTTACTACCGGGCGAAATTCTTCTCCGGCGAAACAATGGTTTTCACTATCGTGTTCAGCATGTCTTCTTACCCCTAAATCGAACATCTAATCAACTTCAAATAAAACTTTTACTCTTTCCGGTTTTGGCTGGATTCCGGGCGAAGTACTTGTCCGGCCAGAAAATTATTTTCACCAACGTTTTGAGCATGTCTTCTTACCCCTAAATCGAACATCTTATCAACTTAAAATAAATCTTTTAATTTTTCTGGTTTTGGCTGGATTCCGGGCGAACTACTTGTCCGGCGAGAAAATGGTTATCACCATCGTGTTCAGAATGTCTTCTTACCCCTAAATCAAATATCTAATCAACTTCAAATAAAACTTTTAAACTTTCCGGTTTTTGCCGGATTCCCGGCGAACTACTTGTCCGGCGAGAAAACTATTTTCACCATCGTGTTCAGCATGTCTTCTTACCCGAACATCTAATCAACTTCAAATAAATCTTTTATTTTTTCCGGTTTTTGCCGGATTCAGGGCGAACTACTAGTCCGGCGAGAAATTGGATTCACCATCGTGTGCAGCATGTCTTCTTACCCCTAAATCGAACATCTAATCAACTTCAAATAAATCTTATACTCTTTCCGGTTTTGGCCAGATTCCGGGCGAACTGCTTGTCCGGCGAGTAAATGGTTATCACCATCGTGTTCAGCATGTCTTCTTACCTCTAAATCAAACATCCAATCAACTTCAAATAAAACCTTTACTCTTTCCGGTTTCGAACTAATTTCCGGGCGAAATACTTGTCCGGTGAGAAATTGGTTTTCACCATCGTGTTCAGCATGTCTTCTTACCCCTAAATCAAACATCTAATCATCTTCAAATAAAACATTTACTCTTTCCGGTTTCGGCCGGATTCCGGGCGAACTAGTTGTCCGGCGAGAAAATGGTCTGCACCATCGTGTTCAGCATGTCTTCTTACCTCTGAATAACATCCAATCAACTTCAAGTAAAACTCTTAATCTTTCCGGTTTTGGCCGGATTCCGGCCGAACTACTTGTCCGGCGAGAAAATTATTGTCACCAACGTGTTTAGCATGTCTTCTAACCACTAAATCGAACATCTAATCAACTTAAAATAAATCTTTTATTTTTTCCGTTTTTGGCCGGATTCCGGGCGAACTACTTTTCCGGCGAGAAATTGGTTTTCACCATCGTGTTCAGCATGTCTTCTTACCCCTAAATCGAACATCTAATCAACTTCAAATAAATCTTATACTCTTTCCGGTTTTGGCCAGATTCCGGGCGAACTGCTTGTCCGGCGAGTAAATGATTATCACCATCGTGTTCAGCATGTCTTCTTACCTCTAAATCAAACATCCAATCAACTTCAAATAAAACTTTTAATCTTTCCGGTTTTGGCCGGATTCCGGCCGAACTACTTGTCCGGCGAGGAAATTATTGTCACCAACGTGTTTAGCATGTCTTCTAACCCCTGAATCGAACATCTAATCAACTTCAAATAAAACTTTTACTCTTTCCGGTTTTGGCTGGATTCCGGGCGAAGTACTTGTCCGGCCAGAAAATTATTGTCACCAACGTGTTTAGCATGTCTTCTAACCCCTGAATCGAACATCTAATCAACTTAAAATATATCTTTTATTTTTTCCGGTTTTGGCCGGATTCCGGGCGAACTACTTGTCCGGCGAGAAATTGGTTTTCACCATCGTGTTCAGCATGTCTTCTTACCCCTAAATCGAACATCTAATCAACTTCAAATAAATCTTATACTCTTTTCGGTTTTGGCCAGATTCCGGGCGAACTGCTTGTCCGGCGAGTAAATGATTATCACCATCGTGTTCAGCATGTCTTCTTACCTCTAAATCAAACATTCCAATCAACTTCAAATAAAACCTTCACTCTTTCCGGTTTCGAACTAATTTTTTCCGGTTTTGGCCGGATTCCGGTCGAACTACTTGTCCGGCGAGAAATTGGTTTTCACCATCGTGTTCAGCATGTCTTCTTACCCCTAAATCAAACATCTAATCAACTTCAAATAAAACATTTACTCTTTCCGGTTTCGGCCGGATTCCGGGCGAACTAGTTGTCCGGCAAGAAAATGGTCTGCACCATCGTGTTCAGCATGTCTTCTTACCTCTGAATCAAACATCCAATCAACTTCAAGTAAAACTTTTAATCTTTCCGGTTTTGGCCGGATTCCGGCCGAACTACTTGTCCGGCGAGAAAATTATTGTCACCAACGTGTTTAGCATGACTTCTAACCACCAAATCGAACATCTAATCAACTTAAAATAAATCTTTTATTTTTTCCGGTTTTGGCCGGATTCCGGGCGAACTACTTGTCCGGCGAGAAATTGGTTTTCACCATCGTGTTCAGCATGTCTTCTTACCCCTAAATCGATCATCTAATCAACTTCAAATAAATCTTATACTCTTTCCGGTTTTGGCCAGATTCCGGGCGAACTGCTTGTCCGGCGAGTAGTGGTTATCACCATCGTGTTCAGCATGTCTTCTTACCTCTAAATCAAACATCCAATCAACTTCAAGTAAAACTTTTAATCTTTCCGGTTTTGGCCGGATTCCGGCCGAACTACTTGTCCGGCGAGAAAATTATTGTCACCAACGTGTTTAGCATGTCTTCTAACCCCTAAATCGAACATCTAATCAACTTAAAATATATCTTTTATTTTTTCCGGTTTTGGCCAGATTCCGGGCGACCTACTTGTCCGGCGAGAAATTGGTTTTCATCATCGTGTTCAGCATGTCTTCTTACCCCTAAATCGAACATCTAATCAACTTCAAATAAATCTTATACTCTTTCCGGTTTTGGCCAGATTCCGGGCGAACTGCTTGTCCGGCGAGTAAATGGTTATCACCATCGTGTTCAGCATGTCTTCTTGCCTCTAAATCAAACATCCAATCAACTTCAAATAAAACTTTTAATCTTTCCGGTTTTGGCCGGATTCTGGCCGAACTACTTGTCCGGCGAGGAAATTATTGTCACCAACGTGTTTAGCATATCTTCTAACCCCTAAATCGAACATCTAATCAACTTAAAATATATCTTTTATTTTTTCCGGTATTGGCCGGATTCCGGGCGAACTACTTGTCCGGCGAGAAATTGGTTTTCACCATCGTGTTCAGCATGTCTTCTTACCCCTAAATCGAACATCTAATCAACTTCAAATAAATCTTATACTATTTCCGGTTTTGGCCAGATTCCGGGCGAACTGCTTGTCCGGCGAGTAAATGGTTATCACCATCGTGTTCAGCATGTCTTCTTACCTCTAAATCAAACATCCAATCAACTTCAAATAAAACCTTTACTCTTTCCGGTTTCGAACTAATTTTTTCCGGTTTTGGCCGGATTCCGGGCGAACTACTTGTCCGGCGAGAAATTGGTTTTCACCATCGTGTTCAGCATGTCTTCTTACCCCTAAATCAAACATCTAATCAACTTCAAATAAAACGTTTACTCTTTCCGGTTTCGGCCGGATTCCGGGCGAACTAGTTGTCCGGCGAGAAAATGGTCTGCACCATCGTGTTCAGCATGTCTTCTTACCTCTGAATCAAACATCCAATCAACTTCAAGTAAAACTTTTAATCTTTCCGGTTTTGGCCGGATTCCGGCCGAACTACTTGTCCGGCGAGAAAATTATTGTCACCAACGTGTTTAGCATGTCTTCTAACCACTAAATCGAACATCTAATCAACTTAAAATAAATCTTTTATTTTTTCCGGTTTTGGCCGGATTCCGGGCGAACTACTTGTCCGGCGAGAAATTGATTTTTCACCATCGTGTTCAGCATGTCTTCTTACCCCTAAATCGAACATCTAATCAACTTCAAATAAATCTTATACTCTTTCCGGTTTTGGCCAGATTCCGGGCGAACTGCTTGTCCGGCGAGTAAATGGTTATCACCATCGTGTTCAGCATGTCTTCTTACCTCTAAATCAAACATCCAATCAACTTCAAATAAAACTTTTAATCTTTCCGGTTTTGGCCGGATTCCGGCCGAACTACTTGTCCGGCGAGGAAATTATTGTCACCAACGTGTTTAGCATGTCTTCTAACCCCTGAATCGAACATCTAATCAACTTAAAATATATTTTTTTTTTTTCCGGTTTTGGCCGGATTCCGGGCGAACTACTTGTCCGGCGAGAAATTGGTTTTCGACATCGTGTTCAGCATGTCTTCTTACCCCTAAATCGAACATCTAATCAACTTCAAATAAATCTTATACTCTTTCCGGTTTTGGCCAGATTCCGGGCGAACTGCTTGTCCGGCGAGTAAATGGTTATCACCATCGTGTTCAGCATGTCTTCTTACCTCTAAATCAAACATCCAATCAACTTCAAGGAAAACTTTTAATCTTTCCGGTTTTGGCCGGATTCCGGCCGAACTACTTGTCCGGCGAGAAAATTATTGTCACCAACGTGTTTAGCATGTCTTCTAACCACTAAATCGAACATCTAATCAACTTAAAATAAATCTTATATTTTTTCCGGTTTTGGCCGGATTCCGGGCGAACTACTTGTCCGGCGAGAAATTGATTTTTCACCTTCGTGTTCAGCATGTCTTCTTACCCCTAAATCGAACATCTAATCAACTTCAAATAAATCTTATACTCTTTCCGGTCTTGGCCAGATTCCGGGCGAACTGCTGGTCCGGCGAGTAAATGGAACTACTTGTCCCATCGTGTTCAGCATGTCTTCTTACCTCTAAATCAAA
>JAKZAO010000015.1:1290223-1435095 GCA_023053555.1 Branchinecta lindahli
TCAACGAACAGGGATCCTGACTTACACGAACAGGGATCCTGACTTCAACGAACAGGGATCCTGACTTGAACGAACAGGGATCCTGACTTCAACGAACAGGGATCCTGACTTCAACGAACAGGGATCCTGACTTCAACGAACAGGGATCCTGACTTGAACGAACAGGGATCCTGACTTCAACGAACAGGGATCCTGACTTCAACGAACAGGGATCCTGACTTCAACGAACAGGGATCCTGACTTCAACGAACAGGGATCCTGACGGCCGCTTGGCTGACTCCGACTACTACTAGTCCTCCGACTCTACTAGTCCGACCAGGGATCCTGACTTCAACGAACAGGAATCCTGACTTCAACGAACAGGGATCCTGACTTCAACGAACAGGGATCCTGACTTCAACGAACAGGGATCCTGACGGCCGCTTGGCTGACTCCGACTACTACTAGTCCTCCGATTCCTCTCCCCTCCGAAGCTTGGCTTGACTCCGACTACTTCTAGTCCTCCGACTCCTCTCGCCTCCGACGCTTGGCTTGACTCCGACTACTACTAGTCCTATATATATGTTTCGGAAGCCTCCGGTGAGAGTAGAATGGCACAACTACCGATACTTGTGGACTTAGTCGAATTTCAATCTTGAGAAACAGGGATCCTGACTTCAAAATCCTGACTTCAACGAACAGGGATCCTGACTTCAACGAACAGGGATCCTGACTTCAACGAACAGGGATCCTGACTTGAACGAACAGGGATCCTGACTTGAACGAACAGGGATCCTGACAGCCGCTTGGCTGACTCCGACTACTACAAGTCCTCCGACTCTACTAGTCTGAACAGGGATCCTGACTTCAACGAACAGGGATCCTGACTTCAACGAACAGGGATCCTGACTTCAACGAACAGGGATCCTGACTTCAACGAACAGGGATCCTGACCGAACAGGAATCCTGACTTCAACGAACAGGGATCCTGACTTACACGAACAGGGATCCTGACTTCAACGAACAGGGATCCTGACTTGAACGAACAGGGATCCTGACTTCAACGAACAGGGATCCTGACTTCAACGAACAGGGATCCTGACTTCAACGAACAGGGATCCTGACTTCAACGAACAGGGATCCTGACTTGAACGAACAGGGATCCTGACTTCAACGAACAGGGATCCTGACTTCAACGAACAGGGATCCTGACGGCCGCTTGGCTGACTCCGACTACTGCTAGTCCTCCGACTCTACTAGTCCGACCAGGGGTCCTGACTTCAACGAACAGGAATCCTGACTTCAACGAACAGGGATCCTGACTTCAACGAACAGGGATCCTGACCGAACAGGAATCCTGACTTCAACGAACAGGGATCCTGACTTCAACGAACAGGGATCCTGACTTCAACGAACAGGGATCCTGACGGCCGCTTGGCTGACTCCGACTACTGCTAGTCCTCCGACTCTACTAGTCCGACCAGGGGTCCTGACTTCAACGAACAGGAATCCTGACTTCAACGAACAGGGATCCTGACTTCAACGAACAGGGATCCTGACCGAACAGGAATCCTGACTTCAACGAACAGGGATCCTGACTTCAACGAACAGGGATCCTGACTTCAACGAACAGGGATCCTGACTTCAACGAACAGGGATCCTGACGGCCGCTTGGCTGACTCCGACTACTACTAGTCCTCCGACTCTACTAGTCCGACCAGGGATCCTGACTTCAACGAACAGGAATCCTGACTTCAACGAACAGGGATCCTGACTTCAACGAACAGGGATCCTGACTTCAACGAACAGGGATCCTGACGGCCGCTTGGCTGAATCCGACTACTACTAGTCCTCCGACTCCTCTCCCCTCCGAAGCTTGGCTTGACTCCGACTACTTCTAGTCCTCCGACTCCTCTCCCCTCCGACGCTTGGCTTGACTCCGACTACTACTAGTCCTATATATATGTTTCGGAAGCCTCCGGTGAGAGTAGAATGGCACAACTACCGATACTTATGGACTTAGTCGAATTTCAATCTTGAGAAACAGGGATCCTGACTTCAACGAACAGGGATCCTGACCGAACAGGAATCCTTACTTCAAAGAACAGGGATCCTTACTTCAACGAACAGGGATCCTGACTTCAACGAACATGGATCCTGACTTCACCAAACAGGGATCCTGACTTCAACAAACAGGGATCCTGACTTCAACGAACAGGGATCCTGACGGCCGCTTGGCTGAATCCGACTACTACTAGTCCTCCGACTCCTCTCCCCTCCGACGCTTGGCTTGACTCCGACTACTACTAGTCCTATATATATGTTTCGGAAGCCTCCGGTGAGAGTAGAATGGCACAACTACCGATACTTGTGGACTTAGTCGAATTTCAATCTTGAGAAACAGGGATCCTGACTTCAAAATCCTGACTTCAACGAACAGGGATCCTGACTTCAACGAACAGGGATCCTGACTTCAACGAACAGGGATCCTGACGGCCGCTTGGCTGACTCCGACTACTACTAGTCCTCCGACTCTACTAGTCCGACCAGGGATCCTGACTTCAACGAACAGGAATCCTGACTTCAACGAACAGGGATCCTGACTTCAACGAACAGGGATCCTGACTTCAACGAACAGGGATCCTGACCGAACAGGAATCCTGACTTCAACGAACAGGGATCCTGACTTCAACGAACAGGGATCCTGACTTCAACGAACAGGGATCCTGACTTCAACGAACAGGGATCCTGACTTCAACGAACAGGGATCCTGACGGCCGCTTGGCTGACTCCGACTACTACTAGTCCTCCGACTCTACTAGTCCGAACAGGGATCCTGACTTCAACGAACAGGGATCCTGACTTCAACGAACAGGGATCCTGACTTCAACGAACAGGGATCCTGACTTCAACGAACAGGGATCCTGACGGCCGCTTGGCTGACTCCGACTACTACTAGTCCTCCGATTCCTCTCCCCTCCGAAGCTTGGCTTGACTCCGACTAGTTCTAGTCCTCCGACTCCTCTCGCCTCCGACGCTTGGCTTGACTCCGACTACTACTAGTCCTATATATATGTTTCGGAAGCCTCCGGTGAGAGTAGAATGGCACAACTACCGATACTTGTGGACTTAGTCGAATTTCAATCTTGAGAAACAGGGATCCTGACTTCAAAATCCTGACTTCAACGAACAGGGATCCTGACTTCAACGAACAGGGATCCTGACTTCAACGAACAGGGATCCTGACTTGAACGAACAGGGATCCTGACAGCCGCTTGGCTGACTCCGACTACTACAAGTCCTCCGCCTCTACTAGTCTGAACAGGGATCCTGACTTCAACGAACAGGGATCCTGACTTCAACGAACAGGGATCCTGACTTCAACGAACAGGGATCCTGACTTGAACGAACAGGGATCCTGACTTCAACGAACAGGGATCCTGACTTCAACGAACAGGGATCCTGACTTCAACGAACAGGGATCCTGACTTCAACGAACAGGGATCCTGACGGCCGCTTGGCTGACTCCGACTACTACTAGTCCTTCGACTCTACTAGTCCGACCAGGGATCCTGACTTCAACGAACAGGAATCCTGACTTCAACGAACAGGGATCCTGACTTCAACGAACAGGGATCCTGACTTCAACGAACAGGGATCCTGACCGAACAGGAATCCTGACTTCAACGAACAGGGATCCTGACTTGAACGAACAGGGATCCTGACTTGAACGAACAGGGATCCTGACTTCAACGAACAGGGATCCTGACTTCAACGAACAGGGATCCTGACTTCAACGAACAGGGATCCTGACTTGAACGAACAGGGATCCTGACTTGAACGAACAGGGATCCTGACTTCAACGAACAGGGATCCTGACTTCAACGAACAGGGATCCTGACTTCAACGAACAGGGATCCTGACTTCAACGAACAGTGATCCTGACTTCAACGAACAGGGATCCTGACGGCCGCTTGGCTGACTCCGACTACTACTAGTCCTCCGATTCCTCTCCCCTCCGAAGCTTGGCTTGACTCCGACTACTTCTAGTCCTCCGACTCCTCTCGCCTCCGACGCTTGGCTTGACTCCGACTACTACTAGTCCTATATATATGTTTCGGAAGCCTCCGGTGAGAGTAGAATGGCACAACTACCGATACTTATGGACTTAGTCGAATTTCAATCTTGAGAAACAGGGATCCTGACTTCAAAACCTGACTTCAACGAACAGGGATCCTGACTTGAACGAACAGGGATCCTGACAGCCACTTGGCTGACTCCGACTACTACAAGTCCTCCGACTCTACTAGTCCGAACAGGGATCCTGACTACAACGAACAGGGATCCTGACTTCAACGAACAGGGATCCTGACTTCAACGAACAGGGATCCTGACTTGAACGAACAGGGATCCTGACTTCAACGAACAGGGATCCTGACTTCAACGAACAGGGATCCTGACTTCAACGAACAGGGATCCTGACTTCAACGAACAGGGATCCTGACTTCAACGAACAGGGATCCTGACGGCCGCTTGGCTGACTCCGACTACTACTAGTCCTCCGACTCTACTAGTCCGACCAGGGATCCTGACTTCAACGAACAGGAATCAATCTTGAGAAACAGGGATCCTGACTTCAACAAACAGGAATCCTGACTTCAACGAACAGGGATCCTGACTTCAACGAACAGGGATCCTGACTTCAATGAACAGGGATCGTGACTTCAACGAACAGGGATCCTGACTTCAACGAACAGGGATCCTGACTTCAACGAACAGGGATCCTGACTTCAACGAATTGGGATCCTGACTTCAACGAACAGGGATCCTGACTTCAACGAACAGGGATCCTGACGGCCGCTTGGCTGACTCCGACTACTACTAGTCCTCCGACTCCTCTCCCCTCCGAAGCTTGGCTTGACTCCGACTACTACTAGTCCTATATATATGTTTCGGAAGCCTCCGGTGAGAGTAGAATGCACAACTACCGATACTTGTGGACTTAGTCGAATTTCAATCTTGAGAAACAGGGATCCTGACTTCAACGAACAGGAATCCTGACTTCAACGAACAGGGATCCTGACTTCAACGAACAGGGATCCTGACTTCAACGAACAGGGATCCTGACTTCAACGAACTTGGATCCTGACTTCAACGAACAGGGATCCTGACTTCAACGAACAGGGATCCTGACTTCAACGAACAGGGATCCTGACTTCAACGAACAGGGATCCTGACGGCAGCTTGGCTGACTCCGACTACTACTAGTCCTCCGACTCTACTAGTCCGAACAGGGATCCTGACTTCAACGAACAGGGATCCTGACTTCAACGAACAGGGATCCTGACGGCAGCTTGGCTGACTCCGACTACTACTAGTCCTCCGACTCTACTAGTCCGAACAGGGATCCTGACTTCAACCAACAGGGATCCTGACTTCAACGAACAGGGATCCTGACTTCAACGGACAGGGATCCTGACTTCAACGAACAGGGATCCTGACTTCAACGAACAGGGATCCTGACGGCCGCTTGGCGGACTCCGACTACTACTAGTCCTCCGACTGCTCTCCCCTCCGAAGCTTGGCTTGACTCCGACTACTTCTAGTCCTCCGACTCCTCTCCCCTCCGACGCTTGGCTTGACTCCGACTACTACTAGTCCTATATATATGTTTCAAAAGCCTCCGGTGAGAGTAGAATGGCACAACTACCGATACTTGTGGACTTAGTCGAATTTCAATCTTGAGAAACAGGGATCCTGACTTCTACGAACAGGAATCCTGACTTCAAAGAACAGCAATCCTGACTTCAACGAACAGGGATCCTGACTTCAACGAACAGGGATCCTGACTTCAACGAACAGGGATCCTGACGGCCGCTTGGCTGACTCCGACTACAACTAGTTCTCCGACTCTACTAGTCCGAACAGGGATCCTGACTTCAACGAATTGGGATCCTGACTTCAACGAACAGGGATCCTGACTTCAACGAACAGGGATCCTGACGGCCACTTGGCTGACTCCGACTACTACTAGTCCCCCGACTCCTCTCCCCTCCGAAGCTTGGCTTGACTCCGACCACTTCTAGTCCTCCGACTCCTCTCCCCTCCGACGCTTGGCTTGACTCCGACTACTACTAGTCCTATATATATGTTTCGGAAGCCTCCGGTGAGAGTAGAATGGCACAACTACCGATACTTGTGGACTTAGTCGAATTGCAATCTTGAGAAACAGGGATCCTGACTTCAACGAACAGGAATCCTGACTTCAACGAACAGGGATCCTGACTTCAACGAACAGGTATACTGACTTCAACGAACAGGGATCCTGACTTCAACGAACAGGGATCCTGACTTCAGCGAACAGGAATCCTGACTTCAACGAACAGGGATCCTGACTTCAACGAACAGGTATACTGACTTCAACGAACAGGGATCCTGACTTCAACGAACAGGGATCCTGACTTCAGCGAACAGGGATCCTGACTTCAACGAACAGGGATCCTGACGGCCGCTTGGCTGACTCCGACAACTACTAGTCCTCCGACTCCTCTCCCCTCCGAAGCTTGGCTTGACTCCGACTACTTCTAGTCCTCTGACTCCTCTCCCTCCGACGCTCGGCTTGACTCCGACTACTACTAGTCCTATTTATATGTTTCGGAAGCCTCCGGTGAGAGTAGAATGGCACAACTACCGATACTTGTGGACTTAGTCGAATTTCAATCTTGAGAAACAGGGATCCTGACTTCTACGAACAGAAATCCTGACTTCAAAGAACAGGAATCCTGACTTCAACGAACAGGGATCCTGACTTCAACGAACAGGGATCCTGATTTCAACGAACAGGGATCCTGACGGCCGCTTGGCTGACTCCGACTACTACTAGTTCTCCGACTCTACTAGTCCGAACAGGGATCCTGACTTCAACGAACAGGGATCCTGACTTCAACGTATTGGGATCCTGACTTCAACGAACAGGGATCCTGACGGCCGCTTGGCTGACTCCGACTACTACTAGTCCCCCGACTCCTCTCCCCTCCGAAGCTTGGCTTGACTCGGACCACTTCTAGTCCTCCGACTCCTCTCCCCTCCGACGCTTGGCTTGACTCCGACTACTACTAGTCCTATATATATGTTTCGGAAGCCTCCGGTGAGAGTAGAATGGCACAACTACCGATACTTGTGGACTTAGTCGAATTGCAATCTTGAGAAACAGGGATCCTGACTTCAACGAACAGGAATCCTTTTCAGTTCAGTTCAGTTCAGTTTATTAAATTTAAAAATAATTGAACAAAATAAATTTCGGACCCCTACAAAGCTCCGTGGCCCGTTACATAGGGGTTAATACCAAAAATAAACAACAAAAAAACGAGTCTCTTCACTATTAAATCATAATAAATAAAGAACAATAGGAGAATTTGTTTTATTTTTACTTACTGCTTCATCCTCGAGGTTCACCTCCAGGTCCACACCGATCTCCCACAATCACTAATTAAAAAAAAAAAAAAAAAAAAATAATAAAAAAAATAAAAATAACTCAAGCCTAGCGTCCAGGGATGTCGTCCTACCCTCAATAAAGATATTACCGTTACACATAACTCAAATTAACAAATTCAAAACAAAAAAATGTGTATTGCCGAATGTGATTATTCCCCATTATATTTATCAACCAAAAATATTTTTAGCTGGGTCTTAAAGGTGCCGAGCGACTGAATGCTACGGACATTGTCAGGGAGACCGTTCCATATTTTGCTATATGCAATACGAGGACTGAAATCTGATCTCACAGTCTTGGTTGGAGGTAACTGTAAGTGGTCCTTGTTGCGTAGATCATGAGAACTCCTTGACTGGACGAAATCGGGAAAGAAAGAACTGAAGCAGCGGGGCAGATGCCCATGAAGATATTTGAATATCATCGAAGAGCACGAGACGATATACAAGGCGTGGGTATTCATGAGCGGTTTTGGACTTCCTTTGTTAGTTTCGTAGATTAACTGGCGAGCCTTTTGATGGATTACTTTAATCGGATGGAGTAAAGACTGAAAAGTAGACATCCAAATCGAGTTGCAATACGTTAAATAAGGATGAATAAGTGAAAAATACAGGGTCCGAAGAATTGATCCAGGAAAAATGTGTTTAAGTTTTCGAAGAATCCCAAGATTACGGGATATTTTTGCCTGGACCAGTTTGATGTGGTTTCTAAAGGAAAGGTTCTCATCCAAAATAATCCCAAGGAAACGCACGCATCTTTCGTTAGGTCGAAACAAAGGTCCTTTCGTGGTCGATATAGTTGATAAAGACGGGCATGCCTGGCCGGTTCTAGAAAATATAAGAAAATGTGATTTAGCGATATTCAAAGCAAGTCGGTTAGCATCAAACCAGTGGTAAGTCCGTTCCATAAGTAAACTAAGTTTCTCTTCCAACGCTATTTCTGTGTCTTCCGCACATAATAGATTACTGTCATCGGCGAAAGCAACTAGGTCTTCATAAGAGGATGACTGCGTATCCGTTGGTGCCAGCTTTTTCTCCTTTTCGTTACAAAGAGCACAGCATACAGAAGGGATCACGTTCTTGACAGCATTAAACAAATCGTTGATATAAATTAAAAACAGAGTGGGGCCAAGAATCGATCCTTGTGGTACTCCATAATTTACACCAATGCAGTTGAGTGAATCAGGGTCCATGGAAATCGTTCTGTCGTGTAGGTAAGAATGAAACCACGATAGGGCTGATCCTCGTATTCCAATATGAGACAGTTTTTCAAGAAGGATCTTGTGAGTCAGACTATCAAAAGCTTTCCGTACATCCAGAAAAATTGCGGCTGCTATTTTTCCGGAATCTAGAGCGGTATGAAGAAAATTGAGGAGTGCTGAGCATGCTTGTTCCGTTGTGTGTTTTGACCGGAATCCAAACTGATGACTGTGCAGAAAATCCTTAGATTCTAGAAAACTCGTAAGCCTTTTCTGCATAGGCTTTTCAAATATTTTGGAAAATACTGAAAGAAGGGAAATTGGTCTGTAATTTGACGGGTCACTTCTGTTCCCACCCTTGAATAGAGCTATCACTCTCGCAGTTTTGAGGGACCTAGGGAACGTTCCTTTTTCAAACGACATGTTAATAAGCTTTGTTAGAGGGCCCACAATTGAAGGGAGGATAGCTTGCACAGCTTTTGTTGAGATGTAGTCAGGGCCAGATGACGATGCGCCTTTTAATCCTTGAATGTGTCTTGCCACTTCTGATTCCAACACAGGCTCTATAACAATTGATTTGAGGCAAGAGGGTCCCATGAACTTCAGGTGCTGGTCTTTCGCGACGGAAATCGCGCGTCCACTAATACCCTTGACAGTCTTTTCGCCAACTGAAGCAAAGTATGATGCAAGGGAGTTCTTAATTTCAGAAGGGCTCTCGATCAACACCCCGTCAACATCAAGCTTAGCTGGAATATCCGGACTACGAGCTGACGGTCTGATGACAGAATTAATGAGTTTCCATGTTTTTCTCATGTCCGTTTTGCACTCTAAAAACTTGGACGTATAATATGAAGTTTTTGCTCTGCGAACCAAAGATTTATATAAATTCTTATAAGTTTTGAATTCATGTAGGTGACAAGCTGTTGGCGAATTTTTGTATCTTTTCCATAAGTAGAGTTTACGGCTGGAGCTTGTCAGAAGTCCATCTGACATCCAAGGGTTCAAGGGTTGATTTTTTCGTCGAGTCTGATTAGACGGTCTTCTGGCGCAGCATTCTATAAAACAATCTTTCACAGTCGAGTAAAATTTGTCAAAATTAGTGTCCAAGTCATCTTCTTCATCAATAAATTCCCAAGAGCATTCTTGAAGTTTAGTCTTTAGAGCTTCAAGGTTATTTTCGGTTATGAAGTAAGGCGATGTTGGGGGGCAGGATCGTGGAGCCTGCTTGTCCTGCAACAGGAACTCAGATAACACCGGAAAATGATCCGAAATGTCACTCACAATAACGAAGCTATTGTGCAGTGCCAATGACGAAAATATGTTATCTATCAGAGTTGCTGATTTCTCAGTAACCCTAGTAGGAATGGTCACTGAAGGTAGGAGGCCAAACGTCAGCATGTCGGATAGAAACTGAGCAGGAAACGAACCCTCGTAGTCGAGAAGGTTGACGTTAAAATCCCCCCATGACGACAGTTTCGCATGCCTGTTTTCCTAGAGCTTCGAGTATTTCACGTAACATTTGTAGAAAAATCACAGAAGAACCACTAGGAGAACGGTACACCTCCCCAACGATCAAAGTACCAGCTTTGCCAAGATTAATCTCAGCGAAAAGTGATTCTAGAACTCCTTCAACGTTCTTAGAAAGATCATGTCTGACCGTGTACGTAAACGCGTCGGATATGTACAGTGCCAATCCTCCTTTACTCAACTTTTTCCGATGGATTTTTTCGCAATTGTATCCAGGTAGCTCCAGCAACAAATCTGTTCGCTCTGTAACAAATGTTTCACAAATACCCACAATGTCGGGACGTGAAGAGTCTTCGCATAGAAGTTTTAGTTGATCTACGGATGACGAAAGCCCTTGAATGTTAAGGTGTAGGGTCCGTAGACAATCAGATCGCTTTGCAACCTCTCCCACCGTCGAACTATATTTACAATTAGTTATATTTCCCATCCCATTATCAGATTTATTCGGTAAACTTCCTGCTGAACTATTTAATAACTCCAATAAGTCTAGGGGTTTTTTCTCAAAAGTTTTAATTTTAGAAAGCAGTTCGGTGGTATCCCTGGAGCCAGGCTGAGAATAATTAGCTGGCAAAACTTACCAAACTTGTGGTGGCACGGTGTGGAACTGGACCTGAACTCCGAGGATGCGAAGCAGGCGGATACGAAACCAATATCCATACTGTAACTCGTGGTTCACTGAAAGAGAATACACGCCAGAAACTTGAACTGCATTTTTTGAACTTAGATCTAATACACAAAAAAGGAAGAACATATGAAAGGGAGATAAGTACACTGTAGAAAAAAAAACAGAAGAAAACAAGAAGCAAGAGGGAAGAAGAAAAACAAAGAAACATAGAGGAAAATTCAGATTTTTCAATCATTTTCGATGAGAAAGCGAACAAAATTAAACAAATAGCAAATCACTTAAATCAAGGAAACGGAATACGAAGAAAGAGTAAAAAAACTTCAAGCATTGTTAATAAGGATACTATCATCATCATCACTTATGAAGATTTCAGACCAAGAGTCAGTATCGTTGCTCCTTTGTTCTAGTCGAAGAGAAGCACCAGCCTGCTTGAGCCGAATAAAGGGATAACTGCCTTTAAGGTCCTTCATCTTAGCAAGAAGCTTAGCACGTTTGATATTTAGCTCTGGAGGAAGATCAGTACAAATTCGGAGATCAGAGCCTTTCAGATTTTTCACAAGTTTCATGATAGATTGAACGTCATCATCAGAGCTGCAAGTGAAGAGCACAGGCGGGGCTGAAGTTCTGTTTGAACGATCAGATACACGCTTTTCCTTCAACCTAAATACCCTGGAAATCTTGACTTCCTCCCTGAGCCCAACTTTGTCTTTAAGAACACACTGTACTTTCTTTTCTAACGAATCTCCACGCTTCTCTTTGGGTAAACCATGCAGAATCAGGTTATGTCTGCGGTCTCGAACTTCTAGTTGTAACAGACGCTCAGTAGCCTTTTCCAGAGTACTGCGTTGGGCTTCTAGAGTTTCTTCTAGCATGCTTATTTTAGAGTCCTTTTCAGTAATAATATCTTTCAAATCGGAGATTTCTTTCTGAAAGTCAATCTTCATGTTGGCAAAATTTGCTTCCATCTTTTTCGTAAGCTCCTTTAACGCCTTGTCGAATGTTGCTTGTGTGAGTGCCATTTTTTATCTAAATTCAGCTATATCGCCGTCTTCCAAAATTTCTTACATCAACATATCTAGCTGCTCGAACTTTTCCTCTACTTTTCGCGTAGTTGCAGTAGACTAGGCAACGCTGGTTA
This sequence comes from Branchinecta lindahli, assembly GCA_023053555.1. Lineage (NCBI taxonomy): Eukaryota > Metazoa > Arthropoda > Branchiopoda > Anostraca > Branchinectidae > Branchinecta > Branchinecta lindahli. Next base: position 1,302,180 of record JAKZAO010000015.1, read on the forward strand.
CCGGCGTTTCCAGAAACAAGACAAGGGTCAGCAATATTTCACTTTGTAATGGCTGAAAAACCGTGTTTTCGCCTCTTCTTTCGAAGCACCAATGTCACATAAAGGCGTAGTTATATGTGGTAGCACGGGAAGGTCTCTTTGCGCTGTAGTTTTTGATAAGTTTCTTACGTCGCCACTGCGGATCCAAAAATGGGGTTGAAATGGCTGTGCAAAATAAATGTTCGAGAAAGCCACAAACGAAGACTTACTGGCAAGGGGGGCACTTGAATGACCCCCCGTTTTCTTCAAAATACAATGGGTAAGGTATCCAAATTTCTTCTGTACTTTGATTCCTTGGAATTGGAAAACGATCAACTTGTTCTTCAATTATCTGACTTCAACGAACAGGGATCCTCACTTCAATGAACAGGGATCCTGACTTCAACGAACAGGGATCCTGACTTCAACGAACAGGGATCCTGACGGCCGCTTGGCTGACTCCGACTACTACTAGTCCTCCGACTCCTCTCCCCTCCGAAGCTTGGCTTGACTCCGACTACTTCTAGTCCTCTGACTCCTCTCCCTCCGACGCTCGGCTTGACTCCGACTACTACTAGTCCTTATATGTTTCGGAAGCCTCCGGTGAGAGTAGAATGGCACAACTACCGATACTTGTGGACTTAGTCGAATTTCAATCTTGAGAAACAGGGATCCTAACTTCTACGAACAGGAATCCTGACTTCAACGAACAGGGATCCTGACTTCAACGAACAGGGATCCTGACTTCAACGAACAGGGATCCTGACTTCAACGAACAGGGATCCTGACTTCAACGAACAGGGATCCTGACTTCAACGAACAGGGATCCTGACTTCAACGAACAGGGATCCTGACGGCCGCTTGGCTGACTCCGACTACTACTAGTCCTCCGACTCTACTAGTCCGAACAGGGATCCTGACTTCAACGAACAGGGATCCTGACTTCAACGAACAGGGATCCTGACTTCAACGAACAGGGATCCTGACTTCAACGAACAGGGATCCTGACCGAACAGGAATCCTGATTTCAACGAACAGGGATCCTGACTTCAACGAACAGGGATCCTGACTTCAACGAACAGGGATCCTGACTTCGACGAACAGGGATCCTGACGGCCACTTGGCTGACTCCGACTACTACTAGTCCTCCGACTCCTCTCCCCTCCGAAGCTTGGCTTGACTCCGACTACTTCTAGTCCTCCGACTCCTCTCCCCTCCGACGCTTGGCTTGACTCCTACTACTACTAGTCCTATGTATATGTTTCGGAAGCCTCCGGTGAGAGTAGAATGGCACAACTACCGATACTTGTGGACTTAGTCGAATTTCAATCTTGAGAAACAGGGATCCTGACTTCAACGAACAGGAATCCTGACTTCAACGAACAGGAATCCTGACTTCAACGAACAGGGATCCTGACTTCAACGAACAGGGATCCTGACTTCAACGAACAGGGATCCTGACTTCAACGAACAGGGATCCTGACTTCAACGAACAGGGATCCTGACTTCAACGAACAGGGATCCTTACTTCAACGAACAGGGATCCTGACTTCAACGAATTGGGATCCTGACTTCAACCAACAGGGATCCTGACTTCAACGAACAGGGATCCTGACGGCCGCTTGGCTGACTCCGACTACTACTAGTCCTCCGACTCCTCTCCCCTCCGAAGCTTGGCTTGACTCCGACTACTTCTAGTCCTCCGAATCCTCTCTCCTCCGACGCTTGGCTTGACTCCGACTACTACTAGTCCTAGATATATGTGTCGGAAGCCTCCGGTGAGAGTAGAATGTCACAACTACCGATACTTGTGGACTTAGTCGAATTTCAATCTTGAGAAACAGGGATCCTAACTTCTACGAACAGGAATCCTGACTTCAACGAACAGGGATCCTGACTTCAACGAACAGGGATCCTGACTTCAACGAACAGGGATCCTGACTTCAACGAACAGGGATCCTGACTTCAACGAACAGGGATCCTGACTTCAACGAACAGGGATCCTGACTTCAACGAACAGGGATCCTGACGGCCGCTTGGCTGACTCCGACTACTACTAGTCCTCCGACTCTACTAGTCCGAACAGGGATCCTGACTTCAACGAACAGGGATCCTGACTTCAACGAACAGGGATCCTGACTTCAACGAACAGGGATCCTGACTTCAACGAACAGGGATCCTGACCGAACAGGAATCCTGATTTCAACGAACAGGGATCCTGACTTCAACGAACAGGGATCCTGACTTCAACGAACAGGGATCCTGACTTCGACGAACAGGGATCCTGACGGCCACTTGGCTGACTCCGACTACTACTAGTCCTCCGACTCCTCTCCCCTCCGAAGCTTGGCTTGACTCCGACTACTTCTAGTCCTCCGACTCCTCTCCCCTCCGACGCTTGGCTTGACTCCTACTACTACTAGTCCTATATATATGTTTCGGAAGCCTCCGGTGAGAGTAGAATGGCACAACTACCGATACTTGTGGACTTAGTCGAATTTCAATCTTGAGAAACAGGGATCCTGACTTCAACGAACAGGAATCCTGACTTCAACGAACAGGAATCCTGACTTCAACGAACAGGGATCCTGACTTCAACGAACAGGGATCCTGACTTCAACGAACAGGGATCCTGACTTCAACGAACAGGGATCCTGACTTCAACGAACAGGGATCCTGACTTCAACGAACAGGGATCCTTACTTCAACGAACAGGGATCCTGACTTCAACGAATTGGGATCCTGACTTCAACCAACAGGGATCCTGACTTCAACGAACAGGGATCCTGACGGCCGCTTGGCTGACTCCGACTACTACTAGTCCTCCGACTCCTCTCCCCTCCGAAGCTTGGCTTGACTCCGACTACTTCTAGTCCTCCGAATCCTCTCTCCTCCGACGCTTGGCTTGACTCCGACTACTACTAGTCCTAGATATATGTGTCGGAAGCCTCCGGTGAGAGTAGAATGTCACAACTACCGATACTTGTGGACTTAGTCGAATTTCAATCTTGAGAAACAGGGATCCTGACTTCTACGAACAGGAGTCCTGACTTCAACGAACAGGGATCCTGACTTCAACGAACAGGGATCCTGACTTCAACGAACAGGGATCCTGACTTCAAAGAACAGGGATCCTGACTTCAACGAACTTGGATCCTGACTTCAACGAACAGGGATCCTAACTTCAACGAACAGGGATCCTGACTTCAACGAACAGGGATCCTGACGGCCGCTTGGCTGACTCCGACTACTACTAGTCCTCCGACTCTACTAGTCCGAACAGGGATCCTGACTTCAACGAACAGGGATCCTGACTTCAACGAACAGGGATCCTGACTTCAACGAACAGGGATCCTGACTTCAACGAACAGGGATCCTGACTTCAACGGACAGGGATCCTGACTTCAACGAACAGGGATCCTGACTTCAACGAACAGGGATCCTGACGGCCGCTTGGCTGACTCCGACTACTACTAGTCCTCCGACTCCTCTCCCCTCCGCAGCTTGGCTTGACTCCGACTACTTCTAGTCCTCCGACTCCTCTCCCCTCCGACGCTTGGCTTGACTCCGACTACTACTAGTCCTATATATATGTTTCGGAAGCCTCCGGTGAGAGTAGAATGGCACAACTACCGATACTTGTGGACTTAGTCGAATTACAATCTTGAGAAACAGGGATCCTGACTTGTACGAACAGGAATCCTGACTTCAAAGAACAGGAATCCTGACTTCAACGAAGAGGGATCCTGACTTCAACGAACAGGGATCCTGACTTCAACGAACAGGGATCCTGACTTCAACGAACAGGGATCCTGACTTCAACGAACAGGGATCCTGACTTCAACGAACAGGGATCCTGACGGCCGCTTGGCTGACTCCGACTACTACTAGTTCTCCGACTCTACTAGTCCGAACAGGGATCCTGACTTGAACGAACAGGGATCCTGACTTCAACGAACAGGGATCCTGACTTCAACGAATTGGGATCCTGACTTCAACGAACAGGGATCCTGACTTCAACGAACAGGGATCCTGACTTCAACGAACAGGGATCCTGACTTCAGCGAACAGGGATCCGGACTTCATTGAACAGGGATCCTGACTTCAACGAACAGGGATCCTGACGGCCGCTTGGCTGACTCCGACTACTACTAGTCCTCCGACTCTACTAGTCCGAACAGGGATCCTGACTTCAACGAACAGGGATCCTGACTTCAACGAACAGGGATCCTGACGGCCGCTTGGCTGACTCCGACTACTACTAGTCCTCCGACTCTACTAGTCCGAACAGGGATCCTGACTTCAACGAACAGGGATCCTGACTTCAACGAACAGGGATCCTGACTTCAACGAACAGGGATCCTGACTTCAACGAACAGGGATCCTGACGGCCGCTTGGCTGAATCCGACTACTACTAGTCCTCCGACTCTACTAGTCCGAACAGGGATCCTGACTTCAACGAACAGGGATCCTGACTTCAACGAGCAGGGATCCTGACTTCAACGAACAGGGATCCTGACGGCCGCTTGGCTGACTCCGACTACTACTAGTCCTCCGACACCTCTCCCCTCCGAAGCTTGGCTTGACTCCGACTACTTCTAGTCCTCCGTCTCCTCTCCCCTCCGACGCTTGGCTTGACTCCGACTACTACTAGTCCTATATATATGTTTCGGAAGCCTCCGGTGAGAGTAGAATGGCACAACTACCGATACTTGTGGACTTAGTCGAATTTTAATCTTGAGAAACAGGGATCCTGACTTCAACGAACAGGGATCCTGACTTCAACGAACAGGGATCCTGACTTCAACGAACAGGGATCCTGACTTCAACGAACAGGGATCCTGACAGCCGCTTGGCTGACTCCGACTACTACTAGTCCTCTGACTCTACTAGTCCGAACAGGGATCCTGACTTCAACGAACAGGGATCCTGACTTCAACGAACAGGGATCCTGACTTCAACGAACAGGGATCCTGACGGCCGCTTGGCTGACTCCGACTACTACTAGTCCCCCGACTCCTCTCCCCTCCGAAGCTTGGCTTGACTCCGACTACTTCTAGTCCTCCGACTCCTCTCCCCTCCGACGCTTGGCTTGACTCCGACTACTACTAGTCCTATATATATGTTTCGGAAGCCTCCGATGAGAGTAGAATGGCACAACTACCGATACTTGTGGACTTAGTCGAATTTCAATCTTGAGAAACAGGGATCCTGACTTCAACCAACAGGAATCCTGACTTCAACGAACAGGGATCCTGACTTCAACGAACAGGGATCCTGACTTCAACGAACAGGGATCCTGACTTCAACGAACAGGGATCCTGACTTCAACGAACAGGGATCCTGACTTCAACGAACAGGGATCCTGACTTCAACGAACAGGGAGCCTGACGGCCGCTTGGCTGACTCCGACTACTACTAGTCCTCCGACTCCTCTCCCCTCCGAAGCTTGGCTTGACTCCGACTACTTCTAGTCCTCCGACTCCTCTCCCTTCCGACGCTTGGCTTGACTCCGACTACTACTAGTCCTATATATATGTTTCGGAAGCCTCCGGTGAGAGTAGAATGGCACAACTACCGATACTTGTGGACTTAGTCGAATTTCAATCTTGAGAAACAGGGATCCTGACTTCAACGAACAGGGATCCTGACTTCAACGAACAGGGATCCTGACTTCAACGAACAGGGATCCTGACGGCCGCTTGGCTGACTCCGACTACTACTAGTCCTCCGACTCTACTAGTCCGAACAGGGATCCTGACTTCAACGAACAGGGATCCTGACTTCAACGAACACGGATCCTGACTTCAACGAACAGGGAGCCTGACGGCCGCTTGGCTGACTCCGACTACTACTAGTCCCCCGACTCCTCTCCCCTCAGAAGCTTGGCTTGACTCCGACTACTTCTAGTCCTCCGACTCCTCTCCCCTCCGACGCTTGGCTTGACTCCGACTACTACTAGTCCTATATATATGTTTCGGAAGCCTCCGATGAGAGTAGAATGGCACAACAACCGATACTTGTGGACTTAGTCGAATTTCAATCTTGAGAAACATGGATCCTGACTTCAACGAACAGGAATCCTGACTTCAACGAACAGGGATCCTGACTTCAACGAACAGGGATCCTGACTTCAACGAACAGGGATCCTGACTTCAACGAACAGGGATCCTGACTTCAACGAACAGGATCCTGACTTCAACGAACAGGGATCCTGACGGCCGCTTGGCTGACTCCGACTACTACTAGTCCTCCGACTCTACTAGTCCGAACAGGGATCCTGACTTCAACGAACAGGGATCCTGACTTCAACGAACAGGGATCCTGACTTCAACGAACAGGGAGCCTGACGGCCGCTTGGCTGACTCCGACTACTACTAGTCCCCCGACTCCTCTCCCCTCCGAAGCTTGGCTTGACTCCGACCACTTCTAGTCCTCCGAATCCTCTCCCCTCCGACGCTTGGCTTGACTCCGACTACTACTAGTCTTATATATATGTTTCGGAAGCCTCCGATGAGAGTAGTATGGCACAACTACCGATACTTGTGGACTTAGTCGAATTTCAATCTTGAGAAACAGGGATCCTGACCGAACAGGAATCCTGACTTCAACGAACAGGGATCCTGACTTCAACGAACAGGGATCCTGACTTCAACGAACAGGGATCCTGACTTCAACAAACAGGGATCCTGACTTCTAGTCCTCCGACTCCTCTCCCTTCCGACGCTTGGCTTGACTCCGACTACTACTAGTCCTATATATATGTTTCGGAAGCCTCCGGTGAGAGTAGAATGGCACAACTACCGATACTTGTGGACTTAGTCGAATTTCAATCTTGAGAAACAGGGATCCTGACTTTAAAATCCTGACTTCAACGAACAGGGATCCTGACTTCAACGAACAGGGAGCCTGACTTCAACGAACAGGGATCCTGACTTCAACGAACAGGGATCCTGACGGCCGCTTGGCTGACTCCGACTACTACTAGTCCTCCGACTCTACTAGTCCGAACAGGGATCCTGACTTCATCGAACAGGGTTCAGGTTGAGGTTCGTTTATTATCTTCACTAGATACACACATAATTTGACAAATACTCCCGGCAGAGGGCAAAGCACGAATGGCACGGGAATGAGGATCCTGACTTCAACGAACAGGGATCCTGACTTCAACGAACAGGGATCCTGACTTCAACGAACAGGGATCCTGACGGCCGCTTGGCTGACTCCGACTACTACTAGTCCTCCGACTCTATTAGTCCGACCAGGGATCCTGACTTCAACGAACAGGAATCCTGACTTCAACGAACAGGGATCCTGACTTCAACGAACAGGGATCCTGATTTCAACGAACAGGGATCCTGACGGCCGCTTGGCTGACTCCGACTACTACTAGTCCTCCAACTCTACTAGTCCGAACAGGGATCCTGACTTCAACGAACAGGGTTCAGGTTGAGGTTCGTTTATTATCTTCACTAGATACACACATAATTTGACAAATACTCCCGGCAGAGGGCAAAGCACGAATGGCACGGGAATGAGGATCCTGACTTCAACGAACAGGGATCCTGACTTCAACGAACAGGGATCCTGACTTCAACGAACAGGGATCCTGACGGCAGCTTGGCTTGACTCCGACTACTTCTAGTCCTCCGACTCCTCTCCCTTCCGACGCTTGGCTTGACTCCGACTACTACTAGTCCTATATATATGTTTCGGAAGCCTCCGGTGAGAGTAGAATGGCACAACTACCGATACTTGTGGACTTAGTCGAATTTCAATCTTGAGAAACAGGGATCCTGACTTCAAAATCCTGACTTCAACGAACAGGGATCCTGACTTCAACGAACAGGGATCCTCACTTCAACGAACAGGGATCCTGACGGCCGCTTGGCTGACTCCGACTACTACTAGTCCCCCGACTCCTCTCCCCTCCGAAGCTTGGCTTGACTCCGACTACTTCTAGTCCTCCGACTCCTCTCCCCTCCGACGCTTGGCTTGACTCCGACTACTACTAGTCCTATATATATGTTTCGGAAGCCTCCGATGAGAGTAGAATGGCACAACTACCGATACTTGTGGACTTAGTCGAATTTCAATCTTGAGAAACAGGGATCCTGACTTCAACGAACAGGAATCCTGACTTCAACGAACAGGGATCCTGACTTCAACGAACAGGGATCCTGACTTCAACGAACAGGGATCCTGACTTCAACGAACAGGGATCCTGACTTCAACGAACAGGGATCCTGACTTCAACGAACAGGATCCTGACTTCAACGAACAGGGATCCTGACGGCCGCTTGGCTGACTCCGACTACTACTAGTCCTCCGACTCTACTAGTCCGAACAGGGATCCTGACTTCAACGAACAGGGATCCTGACTTCAACGAATTGGGATCCTGACTTCAACGAACAGGGATCCTGACTTCAACGAACAGGGATCCTGACGGCCGCTTGGCTGACTCCGACTACTACTAGTCCTCCGACTCCTCTCCCCTCCGAAGCTTGGCTTGACTCCGACTACTTCTAGTCCTCCGACTCCTCTCCCCTCCGACGCTTGGCTTGACTCCAACTACTACTAGTCCTAGATATATGTTTCGGAAGCCTCCGGTGAGAGTAGAATGGCACAACTACCGATACTTGTGGACTTAGTCGAATTTCAATCTTGAGAAACAGGGATCCTGACTTCAACGAACAGGAATCCTGACTTCAACGAACAGGGATCCTGACTTCAACGAACAAGGATCCTGACTTCAACGAACAGGGATCCTGACTTAAACGAACAGAGATCCTGACAGTCGCTTGGCTGACTCTGACTACTACTAGTCCTCCGACTCTACTAGTCCGAACAGGGATCCTGACTTCAACGAACAGGGATCCTGACTTCAACGAACAGGGATCCTGACGGCCGCTTGGCTGACTCCGACTACTACTAGTCCTCCGACTCCTCTCCACTCCGAAGCTTGGCTTGACTCCGACTACTTGTAGTCCTCCGACTCCTCTCCCCTCCGACGCTTGGCTTGACTCCGACTACTACTAGTCCTATATATATGTTTCGGAAGCCTCCGGTGAGAGTAGAATGGCACAACTACCGATACTTGTGGACTTAGTCGAATTTCAATCTTGAGAAACAGGGATCCTGACTTCAACGAACAGGAATCCTGACTTCAACGAACAGGGATCCTGACTTCAACGAACAGGGATCCTGACTTCAACGAACAGGGATCCTGACTTGAACGAACAGGGATCCTGACAGCCGCTTGGCTGACTCCGACTACTACTAGTCCTCCGACTCTACTAGTCCGAACAGGGATCCTAACTTCAACGAACAGGGATCCTGACCTCAACGAACAGGGATCCTGACTTCAACGAACAGGGATCCTGACTTCAACGAACAGGGATCCTGACTTCAACGAACAGGGATCCTGACTTCAACGAACAGGGATCCTGACTTCAACGAACAGGGATCCTGACTTCAACGAACAGGGAGCCTGACTTCAACGAACAGGGATCCTGACTTCAACGAACAGGGATCCTGACGGCCGCTTGGCTGACTCCGACTACTACTAGTCCTCCGACTCTACTAGTCCGAACAGGGATCCTAACTTCAACGAACAGGGATCCTGACCTCAACGAACAGGGATCCTGACGGCCGCTTGGCTGACTCCGACTACTACTAGTCCTCCGACTCTACTAGTCCGAACAGGGATCCTGACTTCAACGAACAGGGATCCTGACTTCAACGAACAGGGATCCTGACTTCAGCGAACAGGGATCCTGACTTCAACGAACAGGGATCCTGACTTCAACGAACAGGGATCCCGACGGCCGCTTGGCTGACTCCGACTACTACTAGTCCTCCGACTCTACTAGTCCGAACAGGGATTATGACTTCAACGAACAGGGATCCTGACTTCAACGAACAGGGATCCTGACTTCAACGAACAGGGATCCTGACGGCCGCTTGGCTGACTCCGACTACTACTAGTCCTCCGACTCTACTAGTCCGAACAGGGATCCTGACTTCAACGAACAGGGATCCTGACTTCAACGAACAGGGATCCTGACTTCAGCGAACAGGGATCCTGACTTCAACGAACAGGGATCCTGACTTCAACGAACAGGATCCTGACTTCAATGAACAGGGATCCCGACGGCCGCTTGGCTGACTCCGACTACTACTAGTCCTCCGACTCTACTAGTCCGAACAGGGATTATGACTTCAACGAACAGGGATCCTGACTTCAACGAACAGGGATCCTGACTTCAACGAACAGGGATCCTGACGGCCGCTTGGCTGACTCCGACTACTACTAGTCCTCCGACTCCTCTCCACTCCGAAGCTTGGCTTGACTCCGACTACTTCTAGTCCTCCGACTCCTCTCCCCTCCGACGCTTGGCTTGACTCCGACTACTACTAGTCCTATATATATGTTTCGGAAGCCTCCGGTGAGAGTAGAATGGCACAACTACCGATACTTGTGAACTTAGTCGAATTTCAATCTTGAGAAACAGGGATCCTGACTTCAACGAACAGGAATCCTGACTTCAATGAACAGGGATCCTGACTTCAACGAACAGGGATCCTGACTTCAACGAACAGGGATTCTGACTTCAACGAACAGGGATCCTGACTTCAACGAACAGGGATCCTGACTTCAACGAACAGGGATCCTGACTTCAACGAACAGGGATCCTGACTTAAACGAACAGGGATCCTGACAGCCGCTTGGCTGACTCCGACTACTACTAGTCCTCCGACTCTACTAGTCCAAACAGGGATCCTGACTTCAACGAACAGGGATCCTGACTTCAACGAACAGGGATCCTGACTTCAACGAACAGGGATCCTGACGGCCGCTTGGCTGACTCCGACTACTACTAGTCCTCCGACTCCTCTCCACTCCGAAGCTTGGCTTGACTCCGACTACTTCTAGTCCTCCGACTCCTCTCCCCTCCGACGCTTGGCTTGACTCCGACTACTACTAGTCCTATATATATGTTTCGGAAGCCTCCGGTGAGAGTAGAATGGCACAACTACCGATACTTGTGGACTTAGTCGAATTTCAATCTTGAGAAACAGGGATCCTGACTTCAACGAACAGGAATCCTGACTTCAACGAACAGGGATCCTGACTTCAACGAACAGGGATCCTGACTTCAACGAACAGGGATCCTGACGGCCGCTTGGCTGACTCCGACTACTACTAGTCCTCCGACTCTACTAGTCCGAACAGGGATCCTGACTTCAACGATCAGGGTTCAGGTTGAGGTTCGTTTATTATCTTCACTAGATACACACATAATTTGACAAATACTCCCGGCAGAGGGCAAAGCACGAATGGCACGGGAATGAGGATCCTGACTTCAACGAACAGGGATCCTGACTTCAACGAACAGGGATCCTGACTTCAACGAACAGGGATCCTGACGGCAGCTTGGCTTGACTCCGACTACTTCTAGTCCTCCGACTCCTCTCCCTTCCGACGCTTGGCTTGACTCCGACTACTACTAGTCCTATATATATGTTTCGGAAGCCTCCGGTGAGAGTAGAATGGCACAACTACCGATACTTGTGGACTTAGTCGAATTTCAATCTTGAGAAACAGGGATCCTGACTTCAAAATCCTGACTTCAACGAACAGGGATCCTGACTTCAACGAACAGGGAGCCTGACTTCAACGAACAGGGATCCTGACTTCAACGAACAGGGATCCTGACGGCCGCTTGGCTGACTCCGACTACTACTAGTCCTCCGACTCTACTAGTCCGAACAGGGATCCTGACTTCAACGAACAGGGATCCTGACTTCAACGAACAGGGATCCTGACTTCAACGAACAGGGATCCTCACTTCAACGAACAGGGATCCTGACGGCCGCTTGGCTGACTCCGACTACTACTAGTCCTCCGACTCTACTAGTCCGAACAGGGATCCTGACTTCAACGAACAGGGATCCTGACTTCAACGAACAGGGATCCTGACTTCAACGAACAGGGATCCTGACGGCCGCTTGGCTGACTCCGACTACTACTAGTCCCCCGACTCCTCTCCCCTCCGAAGCTTGGCTTGACTCCGACTACTTCTAGTCCTCCGACTCCTCTCCCCTCCGACGCTTGGCTTGACTCCGACTACTACTAGTCCTATATATATGTTTCGGAAGCCTCCGATGAGAGTAGAATGGCACAACTACCGATACTTGTGGACTTAGTCGAATTTCAATCTTGAGAAACAGGGATCCTGACTTCAACGAACAGGAATCCTGACTTCAACGAACAGGGATCCTGACTTCAACGAACAGGGATCCTGACTTCAACGAACAGGGATCCTGACTTCAACGAACAGGGATCCTGACTTCAACGAACAGGGATCCTGACTTCAACGAACAGGATCCTGACTTCAACGAACAGGGATCCTGACGGCCGCTTGGCTGACTCCGACTACTACTAGTCCTCCGACTCTACTAGTCCGAACAGGGATCCTGACTTCAACGAACAGGGATCCTGACTTCAACGAACAGGGATCCTGACTTCAACGAACAGGGAGCCTGACGGCCGCTTGGCTGACTCCGACTACTACTAGTCCTCCGACTCCTCTCCTCTCCGAAGCTTGGCTTGACTCCGACTACTTCTAGTCCTCCGACTCCTCTCGCTTCCGACGCTTGGCTTGACTCCGACTACTACTAGTCCTATATATATGTTTCGGAAGCCTCCGGTGAGAGTAGAATGGCACAACTACCGATACTTGTGGACTTAGTCGAATTTCATTCTTGAGAAACAGGGATCCTGACTTCAAAATCCTGACTTCAACGAACAGGGATCCTGACTTCAACGAACAGGGATCCTGACTTCAACGAACAGGGATCCTGACGGCCGCTTGGCTGACTCCGACTACTACTAGTCCTCCGACTCTACTAGTCCGAACAGGGATCCTGACTTCAACGAACAGGGATCCTGACTTCAACGAACAGGGATCCTGACTTCAGCGAACAGGGATCCTGACTTCAACGAACAGGGATCCTGACTTCAACGAACAGGGATCCCGACGGCCGCTTGGCTGACTCCGACTACTACTAGTCCTCCGACTCTACTAGTCCGAACAGGGATTATGACTTCAACGAACAGGGATCCTGACTTCAACGAACAGGGATCCTGACTTCAACGAACAGGGATCCTGACGGCCGCTTGGCTGACTCCGACTACTACTAGTCCTCCGACTCCTCTCCACTCCGAAGCTTGGCTTGACTCCGACTACTTCTAGTCCTCCGACTCCTCTCCCCTCCGACGCTTGGCTTGACTCCGACTACTACTAGTCCTATATATATGTTTCGGAAGCCTCCGGTGAGAGTAGAATGGCACAACTACCGATACTTGTGGACTTAGTCGAATTTCAATCTTGAGAAACAGGGATCCTGACTTCAACGAACAGGAATCCTGACTTCAATGAACAGGGATCCTGGCTTCAACGAACAGGGATCCTGACTTCAACGAACAGGGATTCTGACTTCAACGAACAGGGATCCTGACTTCAACGAACAGGGATCCTGACTTCAACGAACAAGGATCCTGACTTCAACGAACAGGGATCCTGACTTAAACGAACAGAGATCCTGACAGTCGCTTGGCTGACTCCGACTACTACTAGTCCTCCGACTCTACTAGTCCGAACAGGGATCCTGACTTCAACGAACAGGGATCCTGACTTCAACGAACAGGGATCCTGACTTCAACGAACAGGGATCCTGACGGCCGCTTGGCTGACTCCGACTACTACTAGTCCTCCGACTCCTCTCCACTCCGAAGCTTGGCTTGACTCCGACTACTTGTAGTCCTCCGACTCCTCTCCCCTCCGACGCTTGGCTTGACTCCGACTACTACTAGTCCTATATATATGTTTCGGAAGCCTCCGGTGAGAGTAGAATGGCACAACTACCGATACTTGTGGACTTAGTCGAATTTCAATCTTGAGAAACAGGGATCCTGACTTCAACGAACAGGAATCCTGACTTCAACGAACAGGGATCCTGACTTCAACGAACAGGGATCCTGACTTCAACGAACAGGGATCCTGACTTGAACGAACAGGGATCCTGACAGCCGCTTGGCTGACTCCGACTACTACTAGTCCTCCGACTCTACTAGTCCGAACAGGGATCCTAACTTCAACGAACAGGGATCCTGACCTCAACGAACAGGGATCCTGACTTCAAACAGGGATCCTGACTTCAACGAACAGGGATCCTGACTTCAACGAACAGGGATCCTGACTTCAACGAACAGGGATCCTGACTTCAACGAACAGGGACCCTGACTTCAACGAACAGGGATCCTGACTTCAACGAACAGGGATCCTGACGGCCGCTTGGCTGACTCCGACTACTACTAGTCCTCCGACTCTACTAGTCCGAACAGGGATCCTAACTTCAACGAACAGGGATCCTGACCTCAACGAACAGGGATCCTGACGGCCGCTTGGCTGACTCCGACTACTACTAGTCCTCCGACTCTACTAGTCCGAACAGGGATCCTGACTTCAACGAACAGGGATCCTGACTTCAACGAACAGGGATCCTGACTTCAGCGAACAGGGATCCTGACTTCAACGAACAGGGATCCCGACGACCGCTTGGCTGACTCCGACTACTACTAGTCCTCCGACTCTACTAGTCCGAACAGGGATTATGACTTCAACGAACAGGGATCCTGACTTCAACGAACAGGGATCCTGACTTCAACGAACAGGGATCCTGACGGCCGCTTGGCTGACTCCGACTACTACTAGTCCTCCGACTCCTCTCCCTTCCGACGCTTGGCTTGACTCCGACTACTACTAGTCCTATATATATGTTTCGGAAGCCTCCGGTGAGAGTAGAATGGCACAACTACCGATACTTGTGGACTTAGTCGAATTTCAATCTTGAGAAACAGGGATCCTGACTTCAAAATCCTGACTTCAACGAACAGGGATCCTGACTTCAACGAACAGGGAGCCTGACTTCAACGAACAGGGATCCTGACTTCAACGAACAGGGATCCTGACGGCCGCTTGGCTGACTCCGACTACTACTAGTCCTCCGACTCTACTAGTCCGAACAGGGATCCTGACTTCAACGAACAGGGATCCTGACTTCAACGAACAGGGATCCTGACTTCAACGAACAGGGATCCTCACTTCAACGAACAGGGATCCTGACGGCCGCTTGGCTGACTCCGACTACTACTAGTCCTCCGACTCTACTAGTCCGAACAGGGATCCTGACTTCAACGAACAGGGATCCTGACTTCAACGAACAGGGATCCTGACTTCAACGAACAGGGATCCTGACGGCCGCTTGGCTGACTCCGACTACTACTAGTCCCCCGACTCCTCTCCCCTCCGAAGCTTGGCTTGACTCCGACTACTTCTAGTCCTCCGACTCCTCTCCCCTCCGACGCTTGGCTTGACTCCGACTACTACTAGTCCTATATATATGTTTCGGAAGCCTCCGATGAGAGTAGAATGGCACAACTACCGATACTTGTGGACTTAGTCGAATTTCAATCTTGAGAAACAGGGATCCTGACTTCAACGAACAGGAATCCTGACTTCAACGAACAGGGATCCTGACTTCAACGAACAGGGATCCTGACTTCAACGAACAGGGATCCTGACTTCAACGAACAGGGATCCTGACTTCAACGAACAGGGATCCTGACTTCAACGAACAGGATCCTGACTTCAACGAACAGGGATCCTGACGGCCGCTTGGCTGACTCCGACTACTACTAGTCCTCCGACTCTACTAGTCCGAACAGGGATCCTGACTTCAACGAACAGGGATCCTGACTTCAACGAACAGGGATCCTGACTTCAACGAACAGGGAGCCTGACGGCCGCTTGGCTGACTCCGACTACTACTAGTCCTCCGACTCCTCTCCTCTCCGAAGCTTGGCTTGACTCCGACTACTTCTAGTCCTCCGACTCCTCTCGCTTCCGACGCTTGGCTTGACTCCGACTACTACTAGTCCTATATATATGTTTCGGAAGCCTCCGGTGAGAGTAGAATGGCACAACTACCGATACTTGTGGACTTAGTCGAATTTCAATCTTGAGAAACAGGGATCCTGACTTCAAAATCCTGACTTCAACGAACAGGGATCCTGACTTCAACGAACAGGGAGCCTGACTTCAACGAACAGGGATCCTGACTTCAACGAACAGGGATCCTGACGGCCGCTTGGCTGACTCCGACTACTACTAGTCCTCCGACTCTACTAGTCCGAACAGGGATCCTGACTTCAACGAACAGGGATCCTGACTTCAACGAACAGGGATCCTGACTTCAGCGAACAGGGATCCTGACTTCAACGAACAGGGATCCTGACTTCAACGAACAGGGATCCCGACGGCCGCTTGGCTGACTCCGACTACTACTAGTCCTCCGACTCTACTAGTCCGAACAGGGATTATGACTTCAACGAACAGGGATCCTGACTTCAACGAACAGGGATCCTGACTTCAACGAACAGGGATCCTGACGGCCGCTTGGCTGACTCCGACTACTACTAGTCCTCCGACTCCTCTCCACTCCGAAGCTTGGCTTGACTCCGACTACTTCTAGTCCTCCGACTCCTCTCCCCTCCGACGCTTGGCTTGACTCCGACTACTACTAGTCCTATATATATGTTTCGGAAGCCTCCGGTGAGAGTAGAATGGCACAACTACCGATACTTGTGGACTTAGTCGAATTTCAATCTTGAGAAACAGGGATCCTGACTTCAACGAACAGGAATCCTGACTTCAATGAACAGGGATCCTGGCTTCAACGAACAGGGATCCTGACTTCAACGAACAGGGATTCTGACTTCAACGAACAGGGATCCTGACTTCAACGAACAGGGATCCTGACTTCAACGAACAAGGATCCTGACTTCAACGAACAGGGATCCTGACTTAAACGAACAGAGATCCTGACAGTCGCTTGGCTGACTCCGACTACTACTAGTCCTCCGACTCTACTAGTCCGAACAGGGATCCTGACTTCAACGAACAGGGATCCTGACTTCAACGAACAGGGATCCTGACTTCAACGAACAGGGATCCTGACGGCCGCTTGGCTGACTCCGACTACTACTAGTCCTCCGACTCCTCTCCACTCCGAAGCTTGGCTTGACTCCGACTACTTGTAGTCCTCCGACTCCTCTCCCCTCCGACGCTTGGCTTGACTCCGACTACTACTAGTCCTATATATATGTTTCGGAAGCCTCCGGTGAGAGTAGAATGGCACAACTACCGATACTTGTGGACTTAGTCGAATTTCAATCTTGAGAAACAGGGATCCTGACTTCAACGAACAGGAATCCTGACTTCAACGAACAGGGATCCTGACTTCAACGAACAGGGATCCTGACTTCAACGAACAGGGATCCTGACTTGAACGAACAGGGATCCTGACAGCCGCTTGGCTGACTCCGACTACTACTAGTCCTCCGACTCTACTAGTCCGAACAGGGATCCTAACTTCAACGAACAGGGATCCTGACCTCAACGAACAGGGATCCTGACTTCAACGAACAGGGATCCTGACTTCAACGAACAGGGATCCTGACTTCAACGAACAGGGATCCTGACTTCAACGAACAGGGATCCTGACTTCAACGAACAGGGATCCTGACTTCAACGAACAGGGACCCTGACTTCAACGAACAGGGATCCTGACTTCAACGAACAGGGATCCTGACGGCCGCTTGGCTGACTCCGACTACTACTAGTCCTCCGACTCTACTAGTCCGAACAGGGATCCTAACTTCAACGAACAGGGATCCTGACCTCAACGAACAGGGATCCTGACGGCCGCTTGGCTGACTCCGACTACTACTAGTCCTCCGACTCTACTAGTCCGAACAGGGATCCTGACTTCAACGAACAGGGATCCTGACTTCAACGAACAGGGATCCTGACTTCAGCGAACAGGGATCCTGACTTCAACGAACAGGGATCCCGACGACCGCTTGGCTGACTCCGACTACTACTAGTCCTCCGACTCTACTAGTCCGAACAGGGATTATGACTTCAACGAACAGGGATCCTGACTTCAACGAACAGGGATCCTGACTTCAACGAACAGGGATCCTGACGGCCGCTTGGCTGACTCCGACTACTACTAGTCCTCCGACTCCTCTCCACTCCGAAGCTTGGCTTGACTCCGACTACTTCTAGTCCTCCGACTCCTCTCCCCTCCGACGCTTGGCTTGACTCCGACTACTACTAGTCCTATATATATGTTTCGGAAGCCTCCGGTGAGAGTAGAATGGCACAACTACCGATACTTGTGAACTTAGTCGAATTTCAATCTTGAGAAACAGGGATCCTGACTTCAACGAACAGGAATCCTGACTTCAATGAACAGGGTTCCTGACTTCAACGAACAGGGATCCTGACTTCAACGAACAGGGATTCTGACTTCAACGAACAGGGATCCTGACTTCAACGAACAGGGATCCTGACTTCAACGAACAGGGATCCTGACTTCAACGAACAGGGATCCTGACTTAAACGAACAGGGATCCTGACAGCCGCTTGGCTGACTCCGACTACTACTAGTCCTCCGACTCTACTAGTCCAAACAGGGATCCTGACTTCAACGAACAGGGATCCTGACTTCAACGAACAGGGATCCTTACTTCAACGAACAGGGATCCTGACGGCCGCTTGGCTGACTCCGACTACTACTAGTCCTCCGACTCCTCTCCACTCCGAAGCTTGGCTTGACTCCGACTACTTCTAGTCCTCCGACTCCTCTCCCCTCCGACGCTTGGCTTGACTCCGACTACTACTAGTCCTATATATATGTTTCGGAAGCCTCCGGTGAGAGTAGAATGGCACAACTACCGATACTTGTGGACTTAGTCGAATTTCAATCTTGAGAAACAGGGATCCTGACTTCAACGAACAGGAATCCTGACTTCAACGAACAGGGATCCTGACTTCAACGAACAGGGATCCTGACTTCAACGAACAGGGATCCTGACTTGAACGAACAGGGATCCTGACAGCCGCTTGGCTGACTCCGACTACTACTAGTCCTCCGACTCTACTAGTCCGAACAGGGATCCTAACTTCAACGAACAGGGATCCTGACCTCAACGAACAGGGATCCTGACTTCAACGAACAGGGATCCTGACTTCAACGAACAGGGATCCTGACTTCAACGAACAGGGATCCTGACTTCAACGAACAGGGATCCTGACTTCAACGAACAGGGATCCTGACTTCAACGAACAGGGATCCCGACGGCCGCTTGGCTGACTCCGACTACTACTAGTCCTCCGACTCTACTAGTCCGAACAGGGATTATGACTTCAACGAACAGGGATCCTGACTTCAACGAACAGGGATCCTGACTTCAACGAACAGGGATCCTGACGGCCGCTTGGCTGACTCCGACTACTACTAGTCCTCCGACTCCTCTCCACTCCGAAGCTTGGCTTGACTCCGACTACTTCTAGTCCTCCGACTCCTCTCCCCTCCGACGCTTGGCTTGACTCCGACTACTACTAGTCCTATATATATGTTTCGGAAGCCTCCGGTGAGAGTAGAATGGCACAACTACCGATACTTGTGGACTTAGTCGAATTTCAATCTTGAGAAACAGGGATCCTGACTTCAACGAACAGGAATCCTGACTTCAATGAACAGGGATCCTGACTTCAACGAACAGGGATCCTGACTTCAACGAACAGGGATTCTGACTTCAACGAACAGGGATCCTGATGTTGTGTCGGTCTCTATGTCAAGCATTGTAACTATCTCTATACACGAAGCGTAGTGAATATGATCCTCTGATATTTCTAGTTTTTAAATTGCGCAAGTGATGATTCAGAGTTAAATTCTAGAGTAGTCATCTGGAACTTGGACCAAACCTTAATTCAAGAGTAGTCAGTTCCAGCTTGAATCAAACCGTGATTCAAGAGTAGTCAGTTCAGTTGTTTCAAAGTTAAATTCAAGAGTAATCAGTTCCAGCTTGAACAAAACCGTGATTCAAGAGTAGAGTTCCAGCTGGAAACAAACCTTGATTCAAGAGTAGTAAGAAGCTAACTTTAATCGTGGAAAACAAAGTATATAAGCTGGCGTTTTTCTTAGCCAGTTGTCAGTCTTTATTCGAAGCCGCTCATGACTTAGTGTTGTCGTTATCAACAGTGACATTATTTACCCGGATTGGGATTATCATTTGTACAGAGTAAGTCTGAAATAAAACCTATTATATGTTACTGTAAAACCTGTCTACTACCGCCCTTACTTACCCGCCGCCTTACGTACGCATCGGCACACGCTACCCTAAGCTCACGGTGTAAGGTCCATCTTCCAGTTACAACAGTGGTGACAGCGGTTTTTGGGTTGAAACGTAGTAGAAGGGTGTTACGTTAGCATACCGACGAACAGACAGACAGAATGACCGACGAAATTACCGAGGAAACAAAACGGACATTGGAGTGTCATGTCCTTCAGACGGAACTTGTCAGGCAAATGCCAGAGTATGATGGGACAGGGGATATAGACTCTTTTGTCACATCCGTTCGAAATTTTCTGAGTATTGCGGGAATAACAGAGGCAGAAAGGTTGAGACAAATGATGTACCTGAGACTTCGAGGGGCTGCAATTTTGTTTTTGGACACATTGGAGGGCGAAACCTTCACAACGCCGAAAGATCTATTAGACAGACTGAAAATTCGTTTCGCAAGTACTAGCCAAAAAAGTAAATTGAAATATGAGATTGTGCATCTGAGAACAGATGAAAGTATAAGGAACTACGCGGACCGTGTGACGCTAATGACCATTGAAAAATTGGGAAAACCTACGGGGCAAAATGACCAATTCACGAGGGCGGTATTCGAGAATTTTAAGAACGGACTTGGACCTAAACTACTACGACTAGTGCTTTCCAAGCAGCCTGTTGACCTGGAAGCCGCATTAAAACTGATCGAACACGAACTGACTATTGACGAAGTAGTAAAAGCCCAGCAACGGTTGACAATTAGTTCGGTTTCGGAAGAGGGTGAAGTTGCCGCGGTTAGTAGTACACCCCAGACTGCCTCAGGACAAAGGGGAGTAACTTTCGCGGACGTGGTTAGGGGTCAAGTAAGAAGCGCTGCTAATTCACCCAGCGTACGTGAATATTCAACATCACGTAGAGACGAACGGACATACCGTCAACTGGACAAGCACAACCGAGGACCAGTCCGTTGCTATGCTTGCTCGCGAATTGGACACTTTGCCAGAAACTGCGGAAGCCCAGGGAATTTTAACCACCAAGGACGTACTTATCAGAGAACCTTCCCCCATAACCCGCAAGGGAGTACTTACCAGAACACCCCAATCCCTAGCCACCAAGGGCAGGCACCTCAAAGATACCCTTTCCCCAGCCACCAAGGGCGCAATCCCCAGAGACCCCACTTTTCTTCCCCATCATCAAACGTCCGAGGGCGCACTTTTCAAAGAAGTTTCCCCCCAAATAGATCCCCTTCTAGATCTTATAACCAGTATCAAAATCAATCAAGCGAAAATTTAAACGACGACAGTCGGCTTTGAAGGGGCGCAAAGTCGACTACTCTGCAGGTTACAGAATGAGTAAGCCCCCTGCATATTTCAGATTGAATGAAGTGAATAGTAGAAATGACAGTTTTTCCAGCCTCCCTATTTTGAACGGTTTTAGTACGTGTGATGTAAATTTTTCGGGACTAGTCGACACGGGCGCTCAGCAAAACATTCTTAACAGTAGCGTTTTTGAAAAATTACCATATAATGTCAGAAATGCTGCGAGACCGGCACAGTCTAAGCTCTCGAGCGTGACCGGACATGACCTTGATGCAAGGTATGAGATAAGGTTACCGGTGATATACCAAGGAACCACATACCAAGTGCCCTTCGTTGTTTGCAAACACCTTCCGTACCTGGCGATCCTGGGAATGCCCTTCCTCAGCAAAAATAGGATGTTGATTGACGCCGAGCACAAAACGCTGACTTGCAAAACAGTGCGTGAACGTAGTAAACATTGCGAGCCAGCGCAAGGTCGGCCATTCACGCAAGCACATGGAGAGAATATGAGATGGACCCAAACAAACGGACAGAACTACGACAGACGAAACGTAAACTACGTTCAAACAGAGCTTCACGAAAAGGGAACTAGAGGGAACGACCCGTCAGTCCAGCCGAGTCATCCAAGTAGAAGTGAACACCGAGAAACATGTCAGACTCACATAGAGGCTCAGAAACCAAGCCAACAAAGAAATCGAGGACCACAAAAAGATGAAGCCAAAGCAGTAACCATATGGAAGGCGACAGTGGCGCCACACTCTTACGAAAGGTTACAGATCGCCCTTACGACTGATGACGATAGCGAAATAGAAGGGACTGTTCGACTGCTGGCAGTCGAAGGCGCTTGGACTAGAACACTAAACATCGACGAGCAACTAACAGCAGCTAGCGAAGGCATAGCACACATCATAGTGTTCAACCCGACGGGAGAGGCGATACGGATCCCAAAGAAGACCTTTATCGCTCGATATGAAGTACTCATGGACACAGATATACAGACCGTGCAACCTGGCCAACAGATAAACGGGATACATTTTTCCGACGGTAGAAATACCGGAAAAACACCAAAAATGCCGGAATACCCGATGAAGAAGCCGGTGTTCTTCGCTCAGTTCAAGTTGGGTCACTTGACAGAAGAAAGTTTCAAGAAGGAAGTACAGAGTACACTATGGGAGTTCAGAGATACTTTCAGCACCGATGACGAGGATTTCGGTCACACAGACCTAATTGAGATGCAGATCGACACCGGAGACAGCGCCCCCATAGCTCAAGCACCATACAGGACACCCTGGAACCTAAGACCGTTTTTGAGAGAAGAAATCGACAAGCTGGCGAGGCAGGGTATCATCTACCCATGTGACAGCCCATGGGCAAGCCCAGTTGTCATCGTAAAGAAGAAGAGTGGCCCAGGACAACCGGAGCAGCATCGGCTATGCATAGATTTCAGAAAGCTCAACTCGGTAACGAAGAAAAACAACTTCCGAGTCCCGAATCTGAACGAATGCCTCGACTGCATACCACCTGACAGCAAATTCTTCACCTCTGTGGACCAAACGGGAGCTTACCACGCAGTGCCAGTCAAAGAAGAGGATCAGCCAAAAACAGCGTTCATCACAGCAGACGGCGCAACATATGCCTACCGCAGAATGCCTTTCGGCCTCGCAAACAGCCCTGCAGTATATCAGTGCCTCGTCTACACACTATTCAAGGATAAGCAGTACAAGTCCCTGATCTGCTTCCTGGACGACCTGTTAGCATGGGCTAGAACACAGAAAGAAGCTTTGGAAATTCTAAGATTAATCCTGAGCAGATTCAGACTGGCGGGCTTGAAATTAAAGCCAAAGAAATGCCAAATTTTAGTGCCTTCCACAGTATTTTTGGGCCACGTCGTAGGAGAAGGATGCGTTCGGCCGGATCCGGATAAGATAAAGTCCGTTGAAGAAATGAAGCCACCCAGAAATCTGAAGGAACTTCGAGGCATAATTGGACTCTTCTCATGGTTCAGGAAGTTTATTCGGAACTTCGCAGACCACTGCCGCCCGCTAGTAGCGCTCACCAAGAAAAGCAATACCCCTTTCCGGTTCACAGAAGAAGCAAGAACGGCTATGGAATACCTTAAAGGGAAGCTGACATCAGAGCCAATCCTGATTCTACCGGACCTCAACGAGAAAATGGTACTGTCGGTAGATGCAAGCCAGACGGGGATCGGCGGAATGCTCGGACAGTATAGGGATGGCCGACTACACCCTATCCACTACGGAAGCCGAGCCTTAACGGACAGCGAGACCCGGTACTCCACAGTTGAAAGAGAACTGCTCTCAATAGTTCACTTCACACACCATTTCCGCGCTTATCTTCAAGGGAAAAAGTTCCTGTTGAGGACAGACCAGAGATCCCTACAGTACCTGAAAACGATGAAAGAGCCGCAAAGCAACCCTAACAGCCGGCTAAGCAGATGGATCCTGAAACTACTGTCCTTTGACTTCGACATCGAATACATACAAGGGAAGTCCAACATAGTCCCTGATTGGCTAAGCCGGAAATACGAAGTCAACACCGTTAAAGCACCAATGACAACCGGCAGAACTCACCAAACATCATCAGGAATCTTATCTACTCGGAACATCGCGGAATACCAGAAGAAGGACGGACTCTGCGCAGCACTCAGAGAATACTTCCTCGAAGAAGAACCATTGGGGATGGACTACCGGAAGTATATGAAGGAGATCGACAATTTCACCTATGACGTCGAAACCGACCTAATTTGCCGACTTATATGTCCTGGACAAACCTACCGGAAGAAGGATGTGAAAATGGTACCAGTAATACCAGAAGCGCTCGAGGGTGAATGCCTGAAGTACTGTCACGACGTACTTAGCGCCCACTTTGGCACTATGAAGACACTAGCCATGGTCAGGGAGAACTTCTACTTGCCGCAAGCAACTGAGAAGGTGAAGAACTTCGTAGGTACCTGTGAAGCATGCGCCCGGCGAAAAACTCCACCCTACACTTGGACGGCACCACTTGGCACATTCCCGATCGCAAAGCATCCGATGGACATTTTGAGCATTGACCTCGTTGGTCCTCTCCCAACCAGCACCAGCGGATACACCTACATACTTTCAGCGATAGACAACTTCACTTCGTACTGCTGGGCCATTCCGCTAAGAGATATAACGTCGGAAACAGTATGCAGAGCGCTCACAGACCTGTTCTTGACTTTCGGGAAGCCAAACACTGTGATGAGCGACAGAGGAGCCCAGCTTATTTCAAAACTGTCGATGGAAGTAGCCAAACTGATGGGCATAGCCAGATGGAAAACTTCAGCCTACCGACCCTGCTCAAACGGCAAGATTGAGCAAGTGCACAGACAGTTCAACAAAATACTGGGCATTACAACCAAGGACGACAGGCTCTCATGGGACAAGCAGCTACCATACCTCTGCCACAGCATCAATACAGCCTATTCCGCAGTGACGGGGGATAATAGCTTCTTCTTGATGTTTGGCCGAGACAGCGCACTTCCCAGGACAGATATCATCGAAGAGGAGCCACAGACCCATCAAGGCTACAAGGCGGAACTCATTACAAGGATGAAAAGTGCATATACGCTGAGGTCGAGAAACATCTCACACAGGCGAAATTGCAACAAAAGGAGTTTTACGACAGGAAGGCAAAACACTTCAAGAAATACGAAGTAGGAGACATCGTATGGCTGAAACAAGAACCGAAAGGCGCCGGGAAAAAGCTAGAGGATAAATACACAGGACCATGGAGAGTAACAGAACGACTCCCAAATGACGTGACCTACAGGCTACATCACATCGAAGAGACCAAAAGGGATACTGTGGCACACATGGACAGAATAAAACCAGCAGTATTCAGAAGCCCTTGGCAAGCCGCACCACTATCCGACTCTAGCAGCAGCGACTCAGAAAACGAAGAAGAAGAAGAAGAAAATTACGCTGATCCGAGGGCAAATCCACTATCCCGATTGCGCCCATTCCACTGGCGCTATGACGAAGACAGCACAGACGAAGAAGATGCACTTAAAGAATATCTACAGTCAACAAATGAGGGGCCCGGAACAATAAGTACGGGGGTGCAAACGACCACAGAATTAAATCCTAGTGCCCCGCCATTCCGACCACTTCTGCCGACACTTGAAGAAGAAGTCTCAGAAGAAGAAGACGAAGAGGAAGAAAGACGCCTTCAAATGTTCCACCCCTGGGAAAAATCCACCCCAGCGCCACCGAGAATAAACCCAACAGATATAGTGGAGCCGGTCAGCCCAGTAGAACACGACAGGTTAAGATACGAACATCCCTTTCAACCCACCCCATTGAGACCTGAAGGAGAAAGAAGGGGCTGGTTATCTAAGAAACCTGGAGAAAAGTTACATCATATAACAGTATCAGATGAATATCGACACAAGAAGAAAAAGCCAGGCAAAGAATGGTCGTGGATAGATTACATACCCGACCCCCTCGAAGATTTAACGGGCGGACCAATGACAAGTCGGTGGGGACGCAGGAGTCCAAGAAAATACAGTTCTGGCAGCTCAGCAGACAGCGAGTCCCCCAAAGTGCCGCCAGCCACGCCCACACGGGGCCATACGAATCAGAATGAACCTGGAGGTTCCGGAATTGGACGCGAACCTACAAGGACAATCCAAGGAGGGATTGTACCTCTCAAAGAAGAGGTAGACGTCTTCGACATTTGGGGCGACATACCCCCACTCGGAGAACAAGAAGGGGATTTATCTGAAGAAACCCCACGTACCGCTGGACCACCCCCTCAGAGCAGGAGTGGAGCTACTGGTCCTAGCACGGCAGCAGCAATGAAAGAAAATAAGGAGAAAACGAAGAAAGCACACGAGAAAAAACTGCTAAGATTCGATTTGCTGACGAGGAGGCCGACATTCAAACGGGAAACACAGAACCCAGATGCACAGAACGCAGATCGAGGGAGTTACGTTACAAGGTCGGGAAGAGAGTCAAGACCAACGCAATTTTATCCGTCGGGCAAATAAAAAAAAATAAAAAATAAAAAAGGATGGGACGAGGAAACACTGGGAATTAAGAGAAATTGTGGGACATGGCAGGGGACGGTACACCCTCTGCCGCGACCCTAGAAAAACTGAATAACTTTCGGAGAATTCCGTAGTAACAGAAAAAAAATATTACCAGGGTTACAGTAAGATATTTCAGTTGAGAATGTGTAATATTTGATGCGTAATATAACAGCCAGACCCCAAAACCTTAGAAACAAAAAATGTCAATCTTAGTTTGAATGAAATGAGCCGCATTTGCTGGACTGTTTGACCAGTCTTCATGAGTATTGCACATTGAGTGAGCGGCAGCGTCATGAACTGTCGCTCATTTGACCGTACAACCCTAAATTTGGTATCGTGTAGTGACGTCATGCACCGGTAAACCTGGAGTGAGCTCGGTCAATGTTGGTCCCCTTGACCGGAACTACACGGTACTGCAAAATTAGATCTTTATTTTGTCTGTCCATTCACTTGTTGGATTTTGTGAACACGTTATGCGGCGCAACGACTGATGGCTCAGTAATAATCAATCTGTTATAATCCCCTACATCATATTATAATACTAGAATGGCTGTAATACAAAAAAAAAATCAGTGTTTTTAAGCTTGCGCGGTTGCACCACCCGGAAAATGTAATGTTCAATAAAGGGAAATTTGTTGTTCCCTCATGTATCCTCCCAAAGTATCTTTGCCCCGAAAGTAAGAAGTTCACTCTCCCCGTTGATAAGGGAAGCTTACGCAGCCCAAATGACAGGTGATGCCATAGAAATGGCTACTGGACTAGCCCCCCCCCCCCCAGAAATTGTGGACCCAGGGAAAATGACCCAATACTGACGAGTATAGGGCTGGGCCAATGTATGAATTACTGACATATTATGAGGGGTAGAAACTGCGGATACCCGCTGCAAAGGCTCGCTATCTCAAAGTTGAAGAAATTGTAATCGGTGCTGGCACCGTAAGCGAGGCCAAAAGGATACGCCACCCGCAGGGTTGTGCGTACCATACGAGAGTTGTCACGAGCATCTGGGCGAATGCCCAGTAGACTCTTGGGGGACAACGGAAATGAGATGCTTCCTAAAACAGAAGAAGCGAGATCACCATTAAAAGAAATGGCTAAGGCATTCATCGTGAATTTTTATTCTAAGAAGGATAAATGAATGCTAAAAAAAATATATCCGGCAAGCATCAGGGTTCACTTGCCGGATCGGGTTTAACAAAAAGTGAAGGAAAAAAGATTAAAAGAGAATACTGCGATATGAGCCCTGAAAGCATTGACATAGAGACCAGTTAAAATTTGTGGAATTCAGAACTTCATTTATTACCTATATAGCAAATAAATTTGAGTAGCTTTGTTTAACAGTATTTAAAGTTCATAGTTTAAGTTTGAGTTGAAAGAAAGTTTCGTTACTAAAATTATATGCATATAGCAACTTAGTCGCCGTCTAGAAGACAGATGTCTCATCAGTGTTGTGTAAATAGGATTTTCGTAGGTTAGGTTTTGTTTCACGTAAACATAGTCACAAATGCAGCATTGTCCGCAGTAAGCCAATGCCATGCTCTTACATCCATGCTACTTCCCAAAAGAAACATGTTTCTGCCGAAAAAATATTTCAGGTAGTCATTTCACTACACCGACGACGAGCTACAAATCCCGTATCCGAACGTCCCAACGCCAAGGGGAAACCACGACAACATCTTCGGAGGACTGTGAGCCAAACACAGGCTCTCGACAACAGCACAGCAGAAGCTCAGGGAAGGACGAACTTCGATTCACGACAGCGACCCCGCAAGTCGGCAGCCAAACTACGAACTTTCACATTTTCCCACCACAACGGGAAACGACGAAGCCCGACATCAAATTGCGTGCGGTCCATAAACCATCTATAAACTATCCAAGTCTGTCGTTGAAGTTCCAACATGAACATATCCTGAATGTGAGCTGGTTGCTACGAACAACAACAGCAACAACATCTGTGACATTTCAAGACTGTGTCCTCGAAGATCGAAAGCAAGTGAGTTAAATGAAAGTGAGTTAGGTCGTGGTAGGCGGTTGCGATGTGAAGATGCGAGACGCGTAGTGAGTTAGTTGGACTTAAAGCATAACTGAACTGTTCAATTTATGAACAAATAAAGAACATTTGAGCTAAAGGTGACCTCTATAAGCACCAGCATTGTTTGGACTTACGGAAAGCGAACTATCTCCCCGTAGAACTAAGGACTGCAAGGTGGATGGGGAAGTTATAAGAGTGAGAACGACCATTAATACCCTAAAAGACTTGCTGTGAAAAAAAATGGTCATTAACCTGGATAATCAGAAACCACTCCAGCGGACAGAGCGCGGCTAGGAAAGGAAGAAACTGTGAGTCATGATTTAATTTTGTAGAATAGGGTGTACAATTTTAGGCGGGAGTCGAGCACTCCTACGGAGGACTTGACAATCCATCCGCCTGGACTCGTTGTCCTTTTATGTATGTATTCGGGATTAGGTTAAGCTAGGACTTATTCGTTAGGACCCATGTAATCGCAAGAAATTAATCGCAAGTATTTATATATTCCACATAATAATACCCACATTAACCGAAGCATATTTTATGCTTTCTTGCTTGTTATTAATCGAAGTATATCTCCGCTTATTTGCAATTATTCCATATTACCCATATTAATCGAAGCAGAGTATTTATAGTGGATCGTTAGTTCCTTTCATTTTTTTTTCATGTGGTAGGATTAGTTTAGTTCTTTAGACCGGGAGGTCTAATTCGTTAAAGGTCGGAGGACTGTTGGGTCGGTCTCTATGTCAAGCATTGTAACTATCTCTATACACGAAGCGTAGTGAATATGATCCTCTGATATTTCTAGTTTTTAAATTGCGCAAGTGATGATTCAGAGTTAAATTCTAGAGTAGTCATCTGGAACTTGGACCAAACCTTAATTCAAGAGTAGTCAGTTCCAGCTTGAATCAAACCGTGATTCAAGAGTAGTCAGTTCAGTTGTTTCAAAGTTAAATTCAAGAGTAATCAGTTCCAGCTTGAACAAAACCGTGATTCAAGAGTAGAGTTCCAGCTGGAAACAAACCTTGATTCAAGAGTAGTAAGAAGCTAACTTTAATCGTGGAAAACAAAGTATATAAGCTGGCGTTTTTCTTAGCCAGTTGTCAGTCTTTATTCGAAGCCGCTCATGACTTAGTGTTGTCGTTATCAACAGTGACATTATTTACCCGGATTGGGATTATCATTTGTACAGAGTAAGTCTGAAATAAAACCTATTATATGTTACTGTAAAACCTGTCTACTACCGCCCTTACTTACCCGCCGCCTTACGTACGCATCGGCACACGCTACCCTAAGCTCACGGTGTAAGGTCCATCTTCCAGTTACAACACTGACTTCAACGAACAGGGATCCTGACTTCAACGAACAGGGATCCTGACTTCAACGAACAGGGATCCTGACTTAAACGAACAGGGATCCTGACAGCCGCTTGGCTGACTCCGACTACTACTAGTCCTCCGACTCTACTAGTCCGAACAGGGATCCTGACTTCAACGAACAGGGATCCTGACTTCAACGAACAGGGATCCTGACGGCCGCTTGGCTGACTCCGACTACTACTAGTCCTCCGACTCCTCTCCACTCCGAAGCTTGGCTTGACTCCGACTACTTCTAGTCCTCCGACTCCTCTCCCCTCCGACGCTTGGCTTGACTCCGACTACTACTAGTCCTATATATATGTTTCGGAAGCCTCCGGTGAGAGTAGAATGGCACAACTACCGATACTTGTGGACTTAGTCGAATTTCAATCTTGAGAAACAGGGATCCTGACTTCAACTAACAGGAATCCTGACTTCAACGAACAGGGATCCTGACTTCAACGAACAGGGATCCTGACTTCAACGAACAGGGATCCTGACTTCAACGAACAGGGATCCTGACTTCAACGAACAGGATCCTGACTTCAACGAACAGGGATCCTGACGGCCGCTTGGCTGACTCCGACTACTACTAGTCCTCCGACTCTACTAGTCCGAACAGGGATCCTGACTTCAACGAACAGGGATCCTGACTTCAACGAACAGGGATCCTGACTTCAACGAACAGGGAGCCTGACGGCCGCTTGGCTGACTCCGACTACTACTAGTCCTCCGACTCCTCTCCTCTCCGAAGCTTGGCTTGACTCCGACTACTTCTAGTCCTCCGACTCCTCTCGCTTCCGACGCTTGGCTTGACTCCGACTACTACTAGTCCTATATATATGTTTCGGAAGCCTCCGGTGAGAGTAGAATGGCACAACTACCGATACTTGTGGACTTAGTCGAATTTCAATCTTGAGAAACAGGGATCCTGACTTCAAAATCCTGACTTCAACGAACAGGGATCCTGACTTCAACGAACAGGGATCCTGACTTCAACGAACAGGGATCCTGACTTCAGCGAACAGGGATCCTGACTTCAACGAACAGGGATCCTGACTTCAACGAACAGGAATCCTGACTTCAACGAACAGGGATCCTGACTTCAACGAACAGGGATCCTGACTTCAACGAACAGGGATCCTGACGGCCGCTTGGCTGACTCCGACTACTACTAGTCCTCCGACTCTACTAGTCCGAACAGGGATCCTGACTTCAACGAACAGGGATCCTGACTTCAACGAACAGGGATCCTGACTTCAACGAACAGGGATCCTGACGGCCGCTTGGCTGACTCCGACTACTACTAGTCCTCCGATTCCTCTCCCCTCCGAAGCTTGGCTTGACTCCGACTACTTCTAGTCCTCCAACTCCTCTCGACTCCGACGCTTGGCTTGACTCCGACTACTACTAGTCCTATATATGTTTCGGAAGCCTCCGGTGAGAGTAGAATGGCACAACTACCGATACTTGTGGACTTAGTCGAATTTCAATCTTGAGAAACAGGGATCCTGACTTCAACGAGCAGGAATCCTGACTTCAACGAACAGGGATCCTGACTTCAACGAACAGGGATCCTGACTTCAACGAGCAGGGATCCTGACTTGAACGAACAGGGATCCTGACAGCCGCTTGGCTGACTCCGACTACTACTAGTCCTCCGACTCTACTAGTCCGAACAGGGATCCTAACTTCAACGAACAGGGATCCTGACCTCAACGAACAGGGATCCTGACTTCAACGAACAGGGATCCTGACTTCAAAATCCTGACTTCAACGAACAGGGATCCTGACTTCAACGAACAGGGATCCTGACTTCAACGAACAGGGATCCTGACTTCAGCGAACAGGGATCCTGACTTCAACGAACAGGGATCCTGACTTCAACGAACAGGAATCCTGACTTCAACGAACAGGGATCCTGACTTCAACGAACAGGGATCCTGACTTCAACGAACAGGGATCCTGACGACCGCTTGGCTGACTCCGACTACTACTAGTCCTCCGACTCTACTAGTCCGAACAGGGATCCTGACTTCAACGAACAGGGATCCTGACTTCAACGAACAGGGATCCTGACTTCAACGAACAGGGATCCTGACGGCCGCTTGGCTGACTCCGACTACTACTAGTCCTCCGATTCCTCTCCCCTCCGAAGCTTGGCTTGACTCCGACTACTTCTAGTCCTCCAACTCCTCTCGCCTCCGACGCTTGGCTTGACTCCGACTACTACTAGTCCTATATATGTTTCGGAAGCCTCCGGTGAGAGTAGAATGGCACAACTACCGATACTTGTGGACTTAGTCGAATTTCAATCTTGAGAAACAGGGATCCTGACTTCAACGAACAGGAATCCTGACTTCAACGAACAGGGATCCTGACTTCAACGAACAGGGATCCTGACTTCAACGAACAGGGATCCTGACTTGAACGAACAGGGATCCTGACAGCCGCTTGGCTGACTCCGACTACTACTAGTCCTCCGACTCTACTAGTCCGAACAGGGATCCTAACTTCAACGAACAGGGATCCTGACCTCAACGAACAGGGATCCTGACTTCAACGAACAAGGATCCTGACTTCAACGAGCAGGGATCCTGACTTCAACGAACAGGGATCCTGACTTCAACGAACAGGGATCCTGACTTCAACGAACAGGGATCCTGACTTCAACGAACAGGGATCCCGACGGCCGCTTGGCTGACTCCGACTACTACTAGTCCTCCGACTCTACTAGTCCGAACAGGGATTATGACTTCAACGAACAGGGATCCTGACTTCAACGAACAGGGATCCTGACTTCAACGAACAGGGATCCTGACGGCCGCTTGGCTGACTCCGACTACTACTATTCCTCCGACTCCTCTCCACTCCGAAGCTTGGCTTGACTCCGACTACTTCTAGTCCTCCGACTCCTCTCCCCTCCGACGCTTGGCTTGACTCCGACTACTACTAGTCCTATATATATGTTTCGGAAGCCTCCGGTGAGAGTAGAATGGCACAACTACCGATACTTGTGGACTTAGTCGAATTTCAATCTTGAGAAACAGGGATCCTGACTTCAACGAACAGGAATCCTGACTTCAATGAACAGGGATCCTGACTTCAACGAACAGGGATCCTGACTTCAACGAACAGGGATTCTGACTTCAACGAACAGGGATCCTGACTTCAACGAACAGGGATCCTGACTTCAACGAACAGGGCTCCTGACTTCAACGAACAGGGATCCTGACTTAAACGAACAGGGATCCTGACAGCCGCTTGGCTGACTCCGACTACTACTAGTCCTCCGACTCTACTAGTCCGAACAGGGATCCTGACTTCAACGAACAGGGATCCTGACTTCAACGAACAGGGATCCTGACTTCAACGAACAGGGATCCTGACGGCCGCTTGGCTGACTCCGACTACTACTAGTCCTCCGACTCCTCTCCACTCCGAAGCTTGGCTTGACTCCGACTACTTCTAGTCCTCCGACTCCTCTCCCCTCCGACGCTTGGCTTGACTCCGACTACTACTAGTCCTATATATATGTTTCGGAAGCCTCCGGTGAGAGTAGAATGGCACAACTACCGATACTTGTGGACTTAGTCGAATTTCAATCTTGAGAAACAGGGATCCTGACTTCAACTAACAGGAATCCTGACTTCAACGAACAGGGATCCTGACTTCAACGAACAGGGATCCTGACTTCAACGAACAGGGATCCTGACTTCAACGAACAGGGATCCTGACTTCAACGAACAGGATCCTGACTTCAACGAACAGGGATCCTGACGGCCGCTTGGCTGACTCCGACTACTACTAGTCCTCCGACTCTACTAGTCCGAACAGGGATCCTGACTTCAACGAACAGGGATCCTGACTTCAACGAACAGGGATCCTGACTTCAACGAACAGGGAGCCTGACGGCCGCTTGGCTGACTCCGACTACTACTAGTCCTCCGACTCCTCTCCTCTCCGAAGCTTGGCTTGACTCCGACTACTTCTAGTCCTCCGACTCCTCTCGCTTCCGACGCTTGGCTTGACTCCGACTACTACTAGTCCTATATATATGTTTCGGAAGCCTCCGGTGAGAGTAGAATGGCACAACTACCGATACTTGTGGACTTAGTCGAATTTCAATCTTGAGAAACAGGGATCCTGACTTCAAAATCCTGACTTCAACGAACAGGGATCCTGACTTCAACGAACAGGGATCCTGACTTCAACGAACAGGGATCCTGACTTCAGCGAACAGGGATCCTGACTTCAACGAACAGGGATCCTGACTTCAACGAACAGGAATCCTGACTTCAACGAACAGGGATCCTGACTTCAACGAACAGGGATCCTGACTTCAACGAACAGGGATCCTGACGGCCGCTTGGCTGACTCCGACTACTACTAGTCCTCCGACTCTACTAGTCCGAACAGGGATCCTGACTTCAACGAACAGGGATCCTGACTTCAACGAACAGGGATCCTGACTTCAACGAACAGGGATCCTGACGGCCGCTTGGCTGACTCCGACTACTACTAGTCCTCCGATTCCTCTCCCCTCCGAAGCTTGGCTTGACTCCGACTACTTCTAGTCCTCCAACTCCTCTCGCCTCCGACGCTTGGCTTGACTCCGACTACTACTAGTCCTATATATGTTTCGGAAGCCTCCGGTGAGAGTAGAATGGCACAACTACCGATACTTGTGGACTTAGTCGAATTTCAATCTTGAGAAACAGGGATCCTGACTTCAACGAACAGGAATCCTGACTTCAACGAACAGGGATCCTGACTTCAACGAACAGGGATCCTGACTTCAACGAACAGGGATCCTGACTTGAACGAACAGGGATCCTGACAGCCGCTTGGCTGACTCCGACTACTACTAGTCCTCCGACTCTACTAGTCCGAACAGGGATCCTAACTTCAACGAACAGGGATCCTGACCTCAACGAACAGGGATCCTGACTTCAACGAACAGGGATCCTGAC
The DNA here is from genome assembly GCA_023053555.1 of Branchinecta lindahli. Taxonomy (NCBI): domain Eukaryota; kingdom Metazoa; phylum Arthropoda; class Branchiopoda; order Anostraca; family Branchinectidae; genus Branchinecta; species Branchinecta lindahli. The sequence goes on from JAKZAO010000015.1 coordinate 1,337,204, forward strand.
TTCAACGAACAGGGATCCTGACTTCAACGAACAGGGATCCTGACTTCAACGAACAGGGATCCTGACTTCAACGAACAGGGATCCTGACTTCAACGAACAGGGATCCCGACGGCCGCTTGGCTGACTCCGACTACTACTAGTCCTCCGACTCTACTAGTCCGAACAGGGATTATGACTTCAACGAACAGGGATCCTGACTTCAACGAACAGGGATCCTGACTTCAACGAACAGGGATCCTGACGGCCGCTTGGCTGACTCCGACTACTACTAGTCCTCCGACTCCTCTCCACTCCGAAGCTTGGCTTGACTCCGACTACTTCTAGTCCTCCGACTCCTCTCCCCTCCGACGCTTGGCTTGACTCCGACTACTACTAGTCCTATATATATGTTTCGGAAGCCTCCGGTGAGAGTAGAATGGCACAACTACCGATACTTGTGGACTTAGTCGAATTTCAATCTTGAGAAACAGGGATCCTGACTTCAACGAACAGGAATCCTGACTTCAATGAACAGGGATCCTGACTTCAACGAACAGGGATCCTGACTTCAACGAACAGGGATTCTGACTTCAACGAACAGGGATCCTGACTTCAACGAACAGGGATCCTGACTTCAACGAACAGGGATCCTGACTTCAACGAACAGGGATCCTGACTTAAACGAACAGGGATCCTGACAGCCGCTTGGCTGACTCCGACTACTACTAGTCCTCCGACTCTACTAGTCCGAACAGGGATCCTGACTTCAACGAACAGGGATCCTGACTTCAACGAACAGGGATCCTGACTTCAACGAACAGGGATCCTGACGGCCGCTTGGCTGACTCCGACTACTACTAGTCCTCCGACTCCTCTCCACTCCGAAGCTTGGCTTGACTCCGACTACTTCTAGTCCTCCGACCTCTCCCCTCCGACGCTTGGCTTGACTCCGACTACTACTAGTCCTATATATATGTTTCGGAAGCCTCCGGTGAGAGTAGAATGGCACAACTACCGATACTTGTGGACTTAGTCGAATTTCAATCTTGAGAAACAGGGATCCTGACTTCAACTAACAGGAATCCTGACTTCAACGAACAGGGATCCTGACTTCAACGAACAGGGATCCTGACTTCAACGAACAGGGATCCTGACTTCAACGAACAGGGATCCTGACTTCAACGAACAGGGATCCTGACGGCCGCTTGGCTGACTCCGACTACTACTAGTCCTCCGACTCTACTAGTCCGAACAGGAATCCTGACTTCAACGAACAGGGATCCTGACTTCAACGAACAGGGATCCTGACTTCAACGAACAGGGATCCTGACTTGAACGAACAGGGATCCTGACAGCCGCTTGGCTGACTCCGACTACTACTAGTCCTCCGACTCTACTAGTCCGAACAGGGATCCTAACTTCAACGAACAGGGATCCTGACCTCAACGAACAGGGATCCTGACTTCAACGAACAGGGATCCTGACTTCAACGAACAGGGATCCTGACTTCAACGAACAGGGATCCTGACTTCAACGAACAGGGATCCTGACTTCAACGAACAGGGATCCTGACTTCAACGAACAGGGACCCTGACTTCAACGAACAGGGATCCTGACTTCAACGAACAGGGATCCTGACGGCCGCTTGGCTGACTCCGACTACTACTAGTCCTCCGACTCTACTAGTCCGAACAGGGATCCTAACTTCAACGAACAGGGATCCTGACCTCAACGAACAGGGATCCTGACTTCAACGAACACGGATCCTGACTTCAACGAACAGGGATCCTGACGCTTGGCTTGACTCCGACTACTACTAGTCCTATATATGTTTCGGAAGGATCCAACGAACAGGATCCTGACTTCAACGAACAGGGATCCTGACGGCCGCTTGGCTGACTCCGACTACTACTAGTCCTCCGACTCTACTAGTCCGAACAGGGATCCTGACTTCAACGAACAGGGATCCTGACTTCAACGAACAGGGAGCCTGACGGCCGCTTGGCTGACTCCGACTACTACTAGTCCTCCGACTCCTCTCCTCTCCGAAGCTTGGCTTGACTCCGACTACTTCTAGTCCTCCGACTCCTCTCGCTTCCGACGCTTGGCTTGACTCCGACTACTACTAGTCCTATATATATGTTTCGGAAGCCTCCGGTGAGAGTAGAATGGCACAACTACCGATACTTGTGGACTTAGTCGAATTTCAATCTTGAGAAACAGGGATCCTGACTTCAAAATCCTGACTTCAACGAACAGGGATCCTGACTTCAACGAACAGGGAGCCTGACTTCAACGAACAGGGATCCTGACTTCAACAAACAGGGATCCTGACGGCCGCTTGGCTGACTCCGACTACTACTAGTCCTCCGAATCTACTAGTCCGAACAGGGATCCTGACTTCAACGAACAGGGATCCTGACTTCAACGAACAGGGATCCTGACTTCAGCGAACAGGGATCCTGACTTCAACGAACAGGGATCCTGACTTCAACGAACAGGGATCCCGACGGCCGCTTGGCTGACTCCGACTACTACTAGTCCTCCGACTCTACTAGTCCGAACAGGGATTATGACTTCAACGAACTGGGATCCTGACTTCAACGAACAGGGATCCTGACTTCAACGAACAGGGATTCTGACGGCCGCTTGGCTGACTCCGACTACTACTAGTCCTCCGACTCCTCTCCACTCCGAAGCTTGGCTTGACTCCGACTACTTCTAGTCCTCCGACTCCTCTCCCCTCCGACGCTTGGCTTGACTCCGACTACTACTAGTCCTATATATATGTTTCGGAAGCCTCCGGTGAGAGTAGAATGGCACAACTACCGATACTTGTGGACTTAGTCGAATTTCAATCTTGAGAAACAGGGATCCTGACTTCAACGAACAGGAATCCTGACTTCAATGAACAGGGATCCTGACTTCAACGAACAGGGATCCTGACTTCAACGAACAGGGATTCTGACTTCAACGAACAGGGATCCTGACTTCAACGAACAGGGATCCTGACTTCAACGAACAGGGATCCTGACTTCAACGAACAGGGATCCTGACTTAAACGAACAGGGATCCTGACAGTCGCTTGGCTGACTCCGACTACTACTAGTCCTCCGACTCTACTAGTCCGAACAGGATCCTGACTTCAACGAACAGGGATCCTGACTTCAACGAACAGGGATCCTGACTTCAACGAACAGGGATCCTGACGGCCGCTTGGCTGACTCCGACTACTACTAGTCCTCCGACTCCTCTCCACTCCGAAGCTTGGCTTGACTCCGACTACTTCTAGTCCTCCGACTCCTCTCCCCTCCGACGCTTGGCTTGACTCCGACTACTACTAGTCCTATATATATATGTTTCGGAAGCCTCCGGTGAGAGTAGAATGGCACAACTACCGATACTTGTGGACTTAGTCGAATTTCAATCTTGAGAAACAGGGATCCTGACTTCAACGAACAGGAATCCTGACTTCAACGAACAGGGATCCTGACTTCAACGAACAGGGATCCTGACTTCAACGAACAGGGATCCTGACGGCCGCTTGGCTGACTCCGACTACTACTAGTCCTCCGACCCTACTAGTCCGAACAGGGATCCTGACTTCAACGAACAGGGATCCTGACTTCAACGAACAGGGATCCTGACTTCAACGAACAGGGATCCTGAAGGCCGCTTGGCTGACTCCGAATACTACTAGTCCTCCGATTCCTCTCCCCTCCGAAGCTTGGCTTGACTCCGACTACTTCTAGTCCTCCAACTCCTCTCGCCTCCGACGCTTGGCTTGACTCCGACTACTACTAGTCCTATATATGTTTCGGAAGCCTCCGGTGAGAGTAGAATGGCACAACTACCGATACTTGTGGACTTAGTCGAATTTCAATCTTGAGAAACAGGGATCCTGACTTCAACGAACAGGAATCCTGACTTCAACGAACAGGGATCCTGACTTCAACGAACAGGGATCCTGACTTCAACGAACAGGGATCCTGACTTCAACGAACAGGGATCCTGACTTGAACGAACAGGGATCCTGACAGCCGCTTGGCTGACTCCGACTACTACTAGTCCTCCGACTCTACTAGTCCGAACAGGGAACCTAACTTCAACGAACAGGGATCCTGACCTCAACGAACAGGGATCCTGACTTCAACGAACAGGGATCCTGACTTCAACGAACAGGGATCCTGACTTCAACGAACAGGGATCCTGACTTCAACGAACAGGGATCCTGACTTCAACGAACAGGGATCCTGACTTCAACGAACAGGGACCCTGACTTCAACGAACAGGGATCCTGACTTCAACGAACAGGGATCCTGACGGCCGCTTGGCTGACTCCGACTACTACTAGTCCTCCGACTCTACTAGTCCGAACAGGGATCCTAACTTCAACGAACAGGGATCCTGACCTCAACGAACAGGGATCCTGACTTCAACGAACACGGATCCTGACTTCAACGAACAGGGATCCTGACTTCAACGAACAGGGATCCTGACTTCAACGAACAGGGATCCTGACTTCAACGAACAGGGAGCCTGACTTCAACGAACAGGGATCCTGACTTCAACGAACAGGGATCCTGACGGCCGCTTGGCTGACTCCGACTACTACTAGTCCTCCGACTCTACTAGTCCGAACAGGGATCCTGACTTCAACGAACAGGGATCCTGACTTCAACGAACAGGGATCCTGACTTCAGCGAACAGGGATCCTGACTTCAACGAACAGGGATCCTGACTTCAACGAACAGGGATCCCGACGGTCGCTTGGCTGACTCCGACTACTACTAGTCCTCCGACTCTACTAGTCCGAACAGGGATTATGACTTCAACGAACAAGGATCCTGACTTCAACGAACAGGGATCCTGACTTCAACGAACAGGGATCCTGACTTCAACGAACAGGGATCCTGACGGCCGCTTGGCTGACTCCGACTACTACTAGTCCTCCGACTCCTCTCCACTCCGAAGCTTGGCTTGACTCCGACTACTTCTAGTCCTCCGACTCCTCTCCCCTCCGACGCTTGGCTTGACTCCGACTACTACTAGTCCTATATATATGTTTCGGAAGCCTCCGGTGAGAGTAGAATGGCACAACTACCGATACTTGTGGACTTAGTCGAATTTCAATCTTGAGAAACAGGGATCCTGACTTCAACGAACAGGAATCCTGACTTCAACGAACAGGGATCCTGACTTCAACGAACAGGGATCCTGACTTCAACGAACAGGGATCCTGACGGCCGCTTGGCTGACTCCGACTACTACTAGTCCTCCGACCCTACTAGTCCGAACAGGGATCCTGACTTCAACGAACAGGGATCCTGACTTCAACGAACAGGGATCCTGACGGCCGCTTGGCTGACTCCGACTACTACTAGTCCTCCGATTCCTCTCCCCTCCGAAGCTTGGCTTGACTCCGACTACTTCTAGTCCTCCAACTCCTCTCGCCTCCGACGCTTGGCTTGACTCCGACTACTACTAGTCCTATATATGTTTCGGAAGCCTCCGGTGAGAGTAGAATGGCACAACTACCGATACTTGTGGACTTAGTCGAATTTCAATCTTGAGAAACAGGGATCCTGACTTCAACGAACAGGAATCCTGACTTCAACGAACAGGGATCCTGACTTCAACGAACAGGGATCCTGACTTCAACGAACAGGGATCCTGACTTCAACGAACAGGGATCCTGACTTGAACGAACAGGGATCCTGACAGCCGCTTGGCTGACTCCGACTACTACTAGTCCTGCGACTCTACTAGTCCGAACAGGGAACCTAACTTCAACGAACAGGGATCCTGACCTCAACGAACAGGGATCCTGACTTCAACGAACAGGGATCCTGACTTCAACGAACAGGGATCCTGACTTCAACGAACAGGGATCCTGACTTCAACGAACAGGGATCCTGACTTCAACGAACAGGGACCCTGACTTCAACGAACAGGGATCCTGACTTCAACGAACAGGGATCCTGACGGCCGCTTGGCTGACTCCGACTACTACTAGTCCTCCGACTCTACTAGTCCGAACAGGGATCCTAACTTCAACGAACAGGGATCCTGACCTCAACGAACAGGGATCCTGACTTCAACGAACACGGATCCTGACTTCAACGAACAGGGATCCTGACTTCAACGAACAGGGATCCTGACTTCAACGAACAGGGATCCTGACTTCAACGAACAGGGAGCCTGACTTCAACGAACAGGGATCCTGACTTCAACGAACAGGGATCCTGACGGCCGCTTGGCTGACTCCGACTACTACTAGTCCTCCGACCCTACTAGTCCGAACAGGGATCCTGACTTCAACGAACAGGGATCCTGACTTCAACGAACAGGGATCCTGACTTCAACGAACAGGGATCCTGAAGGCCGCTTGGCTGACTCCGACTACTACTAGTCCTCCGATTCCTCTCCCCTCCGAAGCTTGGCTTGACTCCGACTACTTCTAGTCCTCCAACTCCTCTCGCCTCCGACGCTTGGCTTGACTCCGACTACTACTAGTCCTATATATGTTTCGGAAGCCTCCGGTGAGAGTAGAATGGCACAACTACCGATACTTGTGGACTTAGTCGAATTTCAATCTTGAGAAACAGGGATCCTGACTTCAACGAACAGGAATCCTGACTTCAACGAACAGGGATCCTGACTTCAACGAACAGGGATCCTGACTTCAACGAACAGGGATCCTGACTTCAACGAACAGGGATCCTGACTTGAACGAACAGGGATCCTGACAGCCGCTTGGCTGACTCCGACTACTACTAGTCCTCCGACTCTACTAGTCCGAACAGGGAACCTAACTTCAACGAACAGGGATCCTGACCTCAACGAACAGGGATCCTGACTTCAACGAACAGGGATCCTGACTTCAACGAACAGGGATCCTGACTTCAACGAACAGGGATCCTGACTTCAACGAACAGGGATCCTGACTTCAACGAACAGGGATCCTGACTTCAACGAACAGGGACCCTGACTTCAACGAACAGGGATCCTGACTTCAACGAACAGGGATCCTGACGGCCGCTTGGCTGACTCCGACTACTACTAGTCCTCCGACTCTACTAGTCCGAACAGGGATCCTAACTTCAACGAACAGGGATCCTGACCTCAACGAACAGGGATCCTGACTTCAACGAACACGGATCCTGACTTCAACGAACAGGGATCCTGACTTCAACGAACAGGGATCCTGACTTCAACGAACAGGGATCCTGACTTCAACGAACAGGGAGCCTGACTTCAACGAACAGGGATCCTGACGGCCGCTTGGCTGACTCCGACTACTACTAGTCCTCCGACTCTACTAGTCCGAACAGGGATCCTGACTTCAACGAACAGGGATCCTGACTTCAACGAACAGGGATCCTGACTTCAGCGAACAGGGATCCTGACTTCAACGAACAGGGATCCTGACTTCAACGAACAGGGATCCCGACGGTCGCTTGGCTGACTCCGACTACTACTAGTCCTCCGACTCTACTAGTCCGAACAGGGATTATGACTTCAACGAACAAGGATCCTGACTTCAACGAACAGGGATCCTGACTTCAACGAACAGGGATCCTGACTTCAACGAACAGGGATCCTGACGGCCGCTTGGCTGACTCCGACTACTACTAGTCCTCCGACTCCTCTCCACTCCGAAGCTTGGCTTGACTCCGACTACTTCTAGTCCTCCGACTCCTCTCCCCTCCGACGCTTGGCTTGACTCCGACTACTACTAGTCCTATATATATGTTTCGGAAGCCTCCGGTGAGAGTAGAATGGCACAACTACCGATACTTGTGGACTTAGTCGAATTTCAATCTTGAGAAACAGGGATCCTGACTTCAACGAACAGGAATCCTGACTTCAACGAACAGGGATCCTGACTTCAACGAACAGGGATCCTGACTTCAACGAACAGGGATCCTGACGGCCGCTTGGCTGACTCCGACTACTACTAGTCCTCCGACCCTACTAGTCCGAACAGGGATCCTGACTTCAACGAACAGGGATCCTGACTTCAACGAACAGGGATCCTGACTTCAACGAACAGGGATCCTGACGGCCGCTTGGCTGACTCCGACTACTACTAGTCCTCCGATTCCTCTCCCCTCCGAAGCTTGGCTTGACTCCGACTACTTCTAGTCCTCCAACTCCTCTCGCCTCCGACGCTTGGCTTGACTCCGACTACTACTAGTCCTATATATGTTTCGGAAGCCTCCGGTGAGAGTAGAATGGCACAACTACCGATACTTGTGGACTTAGTCGAATTTCAATCTTGAGAAACAGGGATCCTGACTTCAACGAACAGGAATCCTGACTTCAACGAACAGGGATCCTGACTTCAACGAACAGGGATCCTGACTTCAACGAACAGGGATCCTGACTTCAACGAACAGGGATTCTGACTTGAACGAACAGGGATCCTGACAGCCGCTTGGCTGACTCCGACTACTACTAGTCCTGCGACTCTACTAGTCCGAACAGGGAACCTAACTTCAACGAACAGGGATCCTGACCTCAACGAACAGGGATCCTGACTTCAACGAACAGGGATCCTGACTTCAACGAACAGGGATCCTTACTTCAACGAACAGGGATCCTGACTTCAACGAACAGGGATCCTGACTTCAACGAACAGGGACCCTGACTTCAACGAACAGGGATCCTGACTTCAACGAACAGGGATCCTGACGGCCGCTTGGCTGACTCCGACTACTACTAGTCCTCCGACTCTACTAGTCCGAACAGGGATCCTAACTTCAACGAACAGGGATCCTGACCTCAACGAACAGGGATCCTGACTTCAACGAACACGGATCCTGACTTCAACGAACAGGGATCCTGACTTCAACGAACAGGGATCCTGACTTCAACGAACAGGGATCCTGACTTCAACGAACAGGGAGCCTGACTTCAACGAACAGGGATCCTGACTTCAACGAACAGGGATCCTGACGGCCGCTTGGCTGACTCCGACTACTACTAGTCCTCCGACTCTACTAGTCCGAACAGGGATCCTGACTTCAACGAACAGGGATCCTGACTTCAACGAACAGGGATCCTGACTTCAGCGAACAGGGATCCTGACTTCAACGAACAGGGATCCTGACTTCAACGAACAGGGATCCCGACGGCCGCTTGGCTGACTCCGACTACTACTAGTCCTCCGACTCTACTAGTCCGAACAGGGATTATGACTTCAACGAACAGGGATCCTGACTTCAACGAACAGGGATCCTGACTTCAACGAACAGGGATCCTGACGGCCGCTTGGCTGACTCCGACTACTACTAGTCCTCCGACTCCTCTCCACTCCGAAGCTTGGCTTGACTCCGACTACTTCTAGTCCTCCGACTCCTCTCCCCTCCGACGCTTGGCTTGACTCCGACTACTACTAGTCCTATATATATGTTTCGGAAGCCTCCGGTGAGAGTAGAATGGCACAACTACCGATACTTGTGGACTTAGTCGAATTTCAATCTTGAGAAACAGGGATCCTGACTTCAACGAACAGGAATCCTGACTTCAATGAACAGGGATCCTGACTTCAACGAACAGGGATCCTGACTTCAACGAACAGGGATTCTGACTTCAACGAACAGGGATCCTGACTTCAACGAACAGGGATCCTGACTTCAACGAACAGGGATCCTGACTTCAACGAACAGGGATCCTGACTTAAACGAACAGGGATCCTGACAGCCGCTTGGCTGACTCCGACTACTACTAGTCCTCCGACTCTACTAGTCCGAACAGGGATCCTGACTTCAACGAACAGGGATCCTGACTTCAACGAACAGGGATCCTGACTTCAACGAACAGGGATCCTGACGGCCGCTTGGCTGACTCCGACTACTGCTAGTCCTCCGACTCCTCTCCACTCCGAAGCTTGGCTTGACTCCGACTACTTCTAGTCCTCCGACTCCTCTCCCCTCCGACGCTTGGCTTGACTCCGACTACTACTAGTCCTATATATGTTCCTATATATAAGTCAGGATCCCTGTTCGTTGAAGTCAGGATCTCTGTTCGTTATAGTCAGGTTCCCTGTTCGTTGAAATTCGTTGAAGAGGACTAGTAATAGTCGGAGTCAGCCAAGCGGCTGTCAGGACCCGTGTTCGTTGAAGTCAGGATCCCTGTTCGTTGAAGTCAGGATCCCTGTTCGTTGAAGTCAGGATCCCTGTTCGTTGAAGTCAGGATCCCTGTTTGTTGAAGTCAGGATACCTGTTCGTTGAAGTCAGGATCTCTGTTCGTTATAGTCAGGATCCCTGTTCGTTGAAGTCAGGATCCCTGTTCGTTGAAGTCAGGATCCCTGTTCGTCGAAGTCAGGATCCCTGTTCGTTGAAGTCAGGATCCCTGTTCGTTGAAGTCAGGATCCCTGTTCGTTGAAGTCAGGATCCCTGTTCGTTGAAGTCAGGATCCCTGTTCGTTCAGGATCCCTGTTCGTTCAGGATCCCTGTTCGTTGAAGTAAGGATCCCTGTTCGTTGAAGTCAGGATCTCTGTTCGTTATAGTCAGGATCCCTGTTCGTTGAAGAGGACTAGTAATAGTCGGAGTCAGCCAAGCGGCTGTCAGGAGCCGTGTTCGTTGAAGTCAGGATCCCTGTTCGTTGAAGTCAGGATCCCTGTTCGTTGAAGTCAGGATCCCTGTTCGTTGAAGTCAGGATCCCTGTTCGTTCAGGATCCCTGTTCGTTGAAGTAAGGATCCCTGTTCGTTGAAGTCAGGATCCCTGTTCGTTGAAGTCAGGATCTCTGTTCGTTGAAGTCAGGATCCCTGTTCGTTCAGGATCCCTGTTCGTTGAAGTAAGGATCCCTGTTTGTTGAAGTCAGGATCCCTGTTCGTTGAAGTCAGGATCTCTCTTCGTTATAGTCAGGATCCCTGTTCGTTGAAGTTCGTTTAAGAGGACTAGTAATAGTCGGAGTCAGCCAAGCGGCTGTCAGGAGCCGTGTTCGTTGAAGTCAGGATCCCTGTTCGTTGAAGTCAGGAGCCGTGTTCGTTGAAGCCAGGATCCCTGTTCGGTGAAGTCAGGATCCCTGTTCGTTGAAGTCAGGATCCCTGTTTGTTGAAGTCAGGATCCCTGTTCGTTGAAGTCAGGATCTCTGTTCGTTATAGTCAGGATCCCTGTTCGTTGAAGAGGACTAGTAGTAGTCGGAGTCAGCCAAGCGGCTGTCAGGAGCCGTGTTCGTTGAAGTCAGGATCCCTGTTCGTTGAAGTCAGGATACCTGTTCGTTAAAGTCAGGATCCCTGTTCGTTGAAGTCAGAATCCCTGTTCGTTGAAGTCAGGATCCCTGTTCGTTGAAGTCAGGAGCCATGTTCGTTGAAGCCAGGATCCCTGTTCGTTGAAGTCAGGATCCCTGTTCGTTGAAGTCAGGATCTCTGTTCGTTATAGTCAGGATCCCTGTTCGTTGAAGTTCGTTGAAGAGGACTAGTAACAGTCGGGGTCAGCCAAGCGGCTGTCAGGAGCCGTGTTCGTTGAAGTCAGGATCCCTGTTCGTTGAAGTCAGGATCTCTGTTCGTTGAAGTCAGGATCCCTGTTCGTTGAAGTCAGGATCCCTGTTTGTTGAAGTCAGGATCCCTGTTCGTTGAAGTCAGGATCTCTGTTCGTTGAAGAGGACTAGTAGTAGTCGGAGTCAGCCAAGCGGCTGTCAGGAGCCGTGCTCGTTGAAGTCAGGATACCTGTTCGTTGAAGTCAGGATCATTGTTCGTTGAAGTCAGGATCCCTGTTCGTTGAAGTCAGGATCCCGGTTCGTTGAAGACAGGAGCCGTGTTCGTTGAAGCCAGGATCCCTGTTCGTTGAAGTCAGGATCCCTGTTCGTTGAAGTCAGGATCTCTGTTCGTTATAGTCAGGATCCCTGCTCGTTGAAGTTCGTTGAAGAGGACTAGTAATAGTCGGAGTCAGCCAAGCGGCTGTCAGGAGCCGTGTTCGTTGAAGTCAGGATCCCTGTTCGTTGAAGTCAGGATCCCTGTTCGTTGAAGTCAGGATCCCTGTTTGTTGAAGTCAGGATCCCTGTTCATTGAAGTCAGGATCTCTGTTCGTTATATTCAGGATCCCTGTTCGTTGAAGAGGACTAGTAGTAGTCGGAGTCAGCCAAGCGGCTGTCAGGAGCCGTGTTCGTTGAAGTCAGGATCCCTGTTCGTTGAAGTCAGGATACCTGTTCGTTGAAGTCAGGATCCCTGTTCGTTGAAGTCAGGATCCCTGTTCGTTGAAGTCAGGATCCCTGTTCGTTGAAGTCAGGATCCCTGTTCGTTGAAGTCAGGATCTCTGTTCGTTATAGTCAGGTTCCCTGTTCGTTGAAATTCGTTGAAGAGGACTAGTAATAGTCGGAGTCAGCCAAGCGGCTGTCAGGACCCGTGTTCGTTGAAGTCAGGATCCCTGTTCGTTGAAGTCAGGATCCCTGTTCGTTGAAGTCAGGATCCCTGTTCGTTGAAGTCAGGATCCCTGTTTGTTGAAGTCAGGATACCTGTTCGTTGAAGTCAGGATCTCTGTTCGTTATAGTCAGGATCCCTGTTCGTTGAAGTCAGGATCCCTGTTTGTTGAAGTCAGGATCCCTGTTCGTTGAAGTCAGGATCTCTGTTCGTTATAGTCAGGATCCCTGTTCGTTGAAGTTCGTTGAAGAGGACTAGTAATAGTCGGAGTCAGCCAAGCAGCTGTCAGGAGCCGTGTTCGTTGAAGTCAGGATCCCTGTTCGTTGAAGTCAGGATCCCTGTTCGTTGAAGTTCGTTGAAGAGGACTAGTAGTAGTCGGAGTCAGCCAAGCGGCTGTCAGGAGCCGTGTTCGTTGAAGTCAGGATCCCTGTTCGTTGAAGTCAGGATCCTTGTTCGTTGAAGTCAGGATCCCTGTTCGTTGAAGTCAGGATCCCTGTTCGTTCAAGTCGGGATCCCTGTTCGTTGAAGTCAGGATCTCTGTTCGTTATAGTCAGGATCCCTGTTCGTTGAAGTTCGTTGAAGAGGACTTCCTTGAAGTCAGGATCCCTGTTCGTTGAAGTCAGGATCCCTGTTCGTTGAAGTCAGGATCCCTGTTTGTTGAAGTCAGGATCCCTGTTCGTTGAAGTCAGGATCTCTCTTCGTTATAGTCAGGATCCCTGTTCGTTGAAGTTCGTTGAAGAGGACTAGTAATAGTCGGAGTCAGCCAAGCGGCTGTCAGGAGCCGTGTTCGTTGAAGTCAGGATCCCTGTTCGTTGAAGTCAGGAGCCGTGTTCGTTGAAGTCAGGATCCCTGTTCGTTGAAATCAGGATCTCTGTTCGTTATAGTCAGGATCCCTGTTCGTTGAAGAGGACTAGTAGTAGTCGGAGTCAGCCAAGCGGCTGTCAGGAGCCGTGTTCGTTGAAGTCAGGATCCCTGTTCGTTGAAGTCAGGATACCTGTTCGTTAAAGTCAGGATCCCTGTTCGTTGAAGTCAGAATCCCTGTTCGTTGAAGTCAGGATCCCTGTTCGTTGAAGTCAGGAGCCATGTTCGTTGAAGCCAGGATCTCTGTTCGTTATAGTCAGGATCCCTGTTCGTTGAAGTTCGTTGAAGAGGACTAGTAACAGTCGGAGTCAGCCAAGCGGCTGTCAGGAGCCGTGTTCGTTGAAGTCAGGATCCCTATTCGTTGAAGTCAGGATCTCTGTTCGTTGAAGTCAGGATGTTACGAAGGGTTTTCATATCTTTATATTTACAATCTTTATCTGGTTTACCTTTTAATTCCAAGTCAGAATTAAAAGGGAAATTGTCACGAGCCTTTTAAACCTAGCCGAGATTTAAAAGGAAATATGGTTTCCAAACTCATGTCCAAGTCTAATGTAAAGCATAGAACTCCGGAGAAAAACTTGTGGTTAGAACGGGAGAACCACTGGGAGATCAGTGAAAGGAGAGCAAGGTGGATTGACGTCAGAAGGAGTTATAGTCGGGACTTCTTTAGTAATATTTACGGCAGAGAGTGGTGAAGCTTCGAAGGAACAACACAAGAGTGAGTAGAGTTAAATAAACGTGTCCTGAACCTGAACTTAGCGAGAACAGTTCGAACAAATCCAAGCCTTCGATCAGACGCTACCAAGTCGAAAGACTCGTGGATCCAATAAGTGAGCTGAAAGGATGAGCCCTTCCTTTCAGGCCACTCAGTGGAGCGGCTACGGTTTAGGCAGAAGCCGATAACAGTAAAACCTAACAGAATGAAGTAAAACACATTGTTTTAGTGGTGGCAGCGGTGGTGTTCACGAAAGTGAAGTTCATTATTATGTCGAACACGCGAAATCACAAATATATGCCAGATGCTTAAACCGCCTATCTTTACCCGTAGTCGTTTTCGTTTTAATTGGTTATTTATCGGCCGTAGTCGCATTCCCACGAATAATCAGCTCAAACACTGAGCAGACGACATTGTAGGCGGACAAAGTAATAGTCGTATCTATGACATGCGGTTAATTGAAACACCCTATACAAAGTATGTTTCGTATAGAGACAAGACTAAATTATGTCACAAAATACAAATTAAGAACACAATCTGTTTGCCACGTAAAATATATATGTTATAACACACAGTGATGAAAATTCAAATATACAAAAATTGTTCAGTGAAATAAGCACACACACTTTAATAAAACAAAATTAATGTTGAAACACACAAGAAATTATAGGAGAAGATTAAACAAATAAAAGCTAAACAAAATACAGATGAAAGCAACAAGAAGTAACATCAAGAATTAATGGATACCAAAGAAGTTGAAAAGTTGAAATTTAAAGATCTAACTGTGATTCTTTTTACCTGAAGAAATTTTCAATAATTAAAAGATTTATTGTTTGCGTATTTCAGAGTTATGGCAGGAGTTGTTAAGCACATCAGCGACTTCAAGTCGTTTCAGCAGTTTTTGGCAGAAGGGAAGCAAGAAAATGTGTCAGAAAACTTTGCTAAAGAGTGCGTTCTCACTCTAATTATTGAAACGATAAGTAATCCTTTCTTCACTCCTGACAATGAACTGATAAGCGCACTAAAATCTGTAGTGGAGAATAACGTAAAGGTCACGAGGATAGAACTCGAGAAGTATTTCAGGTCCCATCCAAAAAGTTCAGACGTAAAGAATTCGATCCGGAACAGCGGAATCATGTGGTTTATGAGGGTGGGTTCGAAAATCGCTGAAGTAGTAAAAAGTACAGAACCTCTCATAAAAGTAACGTACACGCCCGGGGGAAAAATTCATACCTCCGAAATTAGTGGACTTCGTACGTATTTCGCTAAATTTAAAATCCCTAATCGTGTTGTGTGGAACGCCATTTAAAGGACAAGCGAGGTTTATATTATATTTTTTACCGTAGGTTTTTCGGAAATGCATTTCTACCTGTTTCTGCTAGTTGTCTCGTCAGTTTTGTCAAATGAGCAACCTTCGTTTCAAACCACTGAAAATGGCATGAGCCTCATACTTATAGACGGCGCATTAATCACGAGGGTAGAAAACATTAAGGTAATTACCTCCGAATGGATTGTGTATTTCGAAGTGGAGCTCGGACACTTGCAGTTAACGTGTAAAATTCTTCAAGAACGAGTAGCAGAATTTTCGGAAAAAACTAAGTTCTTATTCAAACGTCGTTCAAACTATTCCACAGGATTGTTCGAAGGGATCGTCACAAATTACAAAAATTCGATCCTCGTAAAGCTTTACGTTATGAACCGATACAGGGAGTCAGTGTTGCACATGGTAAAAGACAGGAGCAAGATCTTTTCAGGTTTGACATCCGAAAACCCAGCAAACTATTTCCACCCGGCAAATAAATTAAAACAGCAGTAGACACTATTCTAGAAAACGAAACGATTTCAAAAAGTAATCGTGATAAAATACGCATGTCGGAGCTATTTCATGATCCGACAGCACAGAGATCACTCTGGAATTTGGAAAGTCGAATGTCAAGTCTGAATTGGACCCTTACTCAAGTTTTGGGGGGAATCGAGAAAGTGGAAAATACCCTAATCCAGTTAAATGAAAAGCAGGTTAATCTGACTTTAGCACTAGAAACGGCATTCCTGTCTTCCGGTATGTTAGAGACAGGATCTCATTTCCAAGTTTTAGTCGATTATTTCTTAGAAGTTGAAAGGGCTGTTTCTGTGTTAGAAGCTGGCAGGGTACCGAAACTTCTCGTTCCTCCAAAAGAATTAAAGAACCTGTTGGATCAGATCGATCGGATCATCCGGCAACAAGGTCGTTTAGAGCTCACAGAAAGTACAGAACCGATCGACCCGTTCTTCTGGTATTCTGAGCTTCTGGAGTCGTCATTTGGGTTAGTCGACGAAAATCTACGTGTAGCAGTGAAAATTCCGCTTTCTTATGAAAATACCAAATTTCAGTTTGTCCGTATCATGCCAGTATCAACTGTGGGACCCTTGGCGCTTTGGGTAAAACTAGACACGAAAGATAAATCTTTTATTTTGTCGGAAAAAGCAAATCAAATTTTTACAGTACAGACAGTAAATCATAAAGTAATGACAAATGAACTTATTTTCGATTTAAGAAGACAAGAGGGCGAACTGAAAGAAATGAAAAATAATTCAAATCTGGAATGTTTGGAAAGATTAATTACTAATGACAAGAATGCTTATTTGTTTTGTTCTTGGAAAGCAGTAAAAAACGTTAAGATACCGGAAATCCTAAAATTAAATGAAGGCGAAATTTTCATCTCGAAAATGGTGGCACTACAGGGTAGTTGCACCAGACTGAACCAAATAGGGGTACCAGAAGCGCACGCAAATGTTTTGAGCGTAAAAAGGAACTGTGAATTGTCACAAAACGGTATGTTATGGAAACTTTCTAGTAACGTAGAATTAGATGACATGCATATAAAATCAATTAAGCCTAAACCAGTTCTTCCTGAACTGAATATAAATGTCTCACAGGAACAAGTTTTTGATGCATGGGAAGGAGAGAAACCCATCGCATGGTCCGAATTAATCGAGGACCTAAAATTCAGATCAAAAATTTTATCAGACGAAGAGAGAGCGAAATCACTAATTTTGACAGAAACTGCATTACTGATAGATTTGACAATCGTAATCGCAGTTTTCGGGTTGTCATATTTGACGTTGGTTGTGACAATTGTAGTAATAATCTGTAAAGTCCGTATGAATAAACGAAGGGTGAACTCGGAAATTTTTGAGCTCCAGAATCTAACGTTAAGTCCTACCGAAGTCCGGCTCATGAGAGAGTACGCTGAATTTGTTGGTTTTCGCTAAAATGCTGCATTAGAATCGCTATTTTAAAAGCAGCTCCGCTTAAAGCTAGTGTTTTGTTTTAGTGTGCCGTCCTGTGAAAGTCAGCGTATATTTTTCATATAAAGCGGACAGCAATCAAGCTCTGATCTTCAGTCTTGATTGTGGACGCAAAGAAGCAGCAAGTAAAATGAGAGTTCTGTTTTTTGTAATCGGAACTTTAAGTTTTTCAGTAGCAGATATCAAAGTAGGCCTGGGACATGTGTTGATTCCAGAAGGCCAAATAGCTGTGACAACTGCCAAATGGACGATTGTGGGTGAAGTTAACCTGGACTTCTTCAAAGTCATTGCTGGTACTGTACGGAAATATTTTGTATTGATTGTCAGCCACCAAGACGCCTTGGATCAGCAAAATGTTGCCCAAAATCAATCGAAAGTGTATGAAGTTTACAGAAAAGAAAATTCAAAAATGAATGAACTAATTTCAGCTTTAGAAAATGAGGTCGAAAGTTTTTCAATCCTATTAGGAACTAATTCTAGAAGTAAAAGGGGCCTCATTGATTTGGGTGGTGAAATACTTCGAGTATTGTTTGGTACCGCAACAGTTACCCAGATAACAGAACTTTCAGAAGCTGTGGGCAACCTAAAGATAGCGGGTATGGCACAAAAGGATATAATTTCGAAACAAGTAACGGTAATTAGAAACCTTGTTCTTGCTGAAAAACAACAAGATGAAATGTTGGGGAATTTAACATCAACGTTACAAGGCGTCGAGGTGCACTGGCAAAGAATATCGAAACTCGTCACCCATAACACCAACCAAGGTGTGCATTTCGGGGCCGATATTGGCTATTTAAAAATACAACAGCTTATAGGTGAGGTACGTCAAAAGCTTCATGAAGTAGAAATCGATCTAAACTCATTGGCGGCCAACCGTTTTCCAATAAACATGTTTCGCCCCAAACGATTAGTAGACATTTTAGCAAAAATCAGTACAAGTCTACCCGTTAAGTATCGTTTGCCCGTGCGAAATATCGAAAATGTTTGGCCGTACTATCATCATTTTGCTAAAACCTCGACTTTGCTTACAATTTCTGGATTAAGAATCGTCACTGAAATCCCGTTGGTGTCGCGGAGTGAAATGTTTGATCTCTATAAAATAATGCCTTTTTCCTACTTTTCAAAGTAGTTTACCAAATAATCTAACCACTGTCTACCCGACACAGCCTTTTATTGCTATTCAGAAGGAAGAACGTACACATTTTGTGGAACTGAATTTAGATGACTTTAGAAACTGTGTAAAAGTAGAAGTACAAATTTGCCCTTTGTTTAAAGCTGTGCAAAAGAAAGTTCTGAATTCGTGCAACTACGCAATTTATAAAGAAAACTTTGAAGAAAAAGAGAAAAATTGCTTGGTTACGTTTTCACCCCCTCCGACACCGGAAGTACCGATTCTTAGTCACGTCGCTGAGAACCTCTGGGTGTTTTCCGCCAAGTTGGTTCATGCTTCGATTGCATGTAATGATGAACTAAAAGAGCGGGTCGTGCTGAACGGCAGCAATCTCCTTAATCTGCCTTCAGGCTGTTCGTTATTTTCCGAAACCTTCACAATTCCTGCGTCGTTTTCGGGAATAACAACGCTAAATCTTGATTTTGGAAATATTTCGGTTAGCGTGCCTAGCTTTACGCATAATTTACCTAAACTAACATCCTTCTCAAAAATAGAGATAACCAGAAAACTGAAAGTCGCAAATATTGCAAGCCGTAAGACAGAAGTTTCGTTACAAGAACTTGAAGTAGCGCTAGAATCGAATAACCCAATTATTCAAAATTCATATGAAGCAGTAGGCTACGTTCAGAAACATGTCAATTTCATTGGCATTTCATCTCTTTTTGGAAACTTGATCATCCCAGTCATTGTGGTGATGCTCTATCACTACGTCTGGCAGGCCAGACGCCAGATGGCACTACCATCGACTACCTTAAATCTTGTGGATATGGGCAGTACAAGACCAAAATTTGAAAGTGCCCAAGAAGCAAGAATATTAGATTAAGGAAACGCGCTATTATTTATTTTCTTTTGCTTTGCTTTAAAATAAGTTTACACCCTCCAATGTCGTATTTTTACTTAACTATAGTTCCAGATAATAGTTCAACAGCCTCCATGATGACACCAAGAAAAGAAGAAGAACCACAATCAATCCGTCAGGACGGACATTCAGCCGACAGACAACCAGAGACGCCAGATACTCCACCTTTGGGCCCGAGGACGCCACCTATGCCCCATATGGAGGGAGTGGCTGTTGCAGACCACAACAGGAGCCATAATAACTCACCTCAGCAGGAGGAGGAGTCGGACGAAATGCATGAGTATTTAGACCTTCCCAACCAGAATCAGGTAGGATCATTCCACTCTTTCGGGCAGGAATCCTTCGGGAACCAGCCTAATTTTCAGAATCAGATGGGACCAGGCGAAGTCCCCGAATACGCTTACAATTTTCAATACTATCGGAGGGGAAACTACATTCCGCCGTTGAACTATTATATAACAGAGGCTTTGCCAATCACTTTTAACGTTGGCGATTTTGTCCGTCTACTACAACAGCCTGAACATGAACAAATCAGATGGGAAGTAATGCTAGCTCTGTTAAGGACAGAATTCGACAGAGCAAACATGAATTTAAACGACTATTTCCCACAGTAATAAGGTTACTAAATGCCAAAACAAATGCCATGCCAAGTCATTAACTTATATTTGTTTATTTTATTTTTAGTTATGTTATTTTTTTTATTATTTATTTATTTTGTTCATTATTCCGGGATCATTGCAATAACGGACCAGAGGTCAAATAAGTATATGTTTGCTTTTATAAAAAGCCAGTTGCAGTTCTGTTGGTGTTGTACATAGCTTTAAGCAATATCATCGATTTTTTTTTTTATTATACATATTATATATAGAAGGGCCACAGGCCGTGTAAATTTTGAGTACGTAAGCGAAAAAGATAATTTTGTGCAAGTTAGTCGTAAGTCGTAATATTTTGTCATGGGTGCGTTGTTTACCATCCAGTAAGTTGATATACTAATATTAGAAGTAAAGTAATATATTATCGAAGGGCCACAGGCCAATTTATTTAACCATATTTACTGAGATACTGGAATTTTGAATTCTAAATATTTAACCGTTTTCGCTTCATAGTTTGTATAAAAGTGCTGGGAACCGATAACATGCGGGTCAGAATGACAGTTTATAGTACATAGGCTTGTGCCGGCGGAGCATCCGAAAATCCGAAGTGATAGTTTGAGGGTAGGACCGTTCCTACTGAGAGCGATTTGTAAACGGATTGATGCCATAGGACAGGCCAAAGTAGCTTTGCATTGTTCTCGGCTCCCAACATATTATGCATTCTGCCATAAAGTTAAATGGTGGGTCTGTAGGCCTACCATACATGTGTTATGCTTTGCCATTTTTCAGGTGATGGAGTTGGACTAAAGCTAATGAGAAAGAGCAACCGAGCCTCGCATTCCAGCGTCGTCGATGAAGCCCTCGGAAGACAAAGAAGTCTACGGGAGAAAACGTCGGCGACGAAAGATTACATATTTGTTTTTAATTGTTGTTGACTGTTTTGCTGAACCTGAGAGTCAAGTCACCTCTGCCACGAAATTTGGTAAAGTAATTTTAACCCTTTGCTCGAAATCACTGATCTCAACTAGAACAAGGGGGTTGTAACTTCTAAATGACTAACTTACAATTAAATTGAGTTGGGTTCTTTTCAGTTAATGGGGACTTTAACTCAATTTGGGGGAAAGGACTTGATTAAAATTATGTGATTATCCTCGTAACGTTTCTTCGAGAACGCGTTGGCTCCTAACTCTGTTTCCATCATAAAAATTCAGAACAGTAACGTAAGATTCTTCACTTTATTTTCGGATGATAACTTTATCCGCTTGGTCAAGGATATAGTAGCCTAAGGGTCATCGGTGAGGGTGTAAAAACTCAACATCCATCGACTTGTGAGTAGGCTAGGGGTCAACGGTGAGAGCGTAAAAACTCAACATCCACCGACCAGAGTCTGAAGACCAAGTGTTGAATATGGACCAAAAGCGTTTTCTATCTAGCTACGGCCATATCGAAAATAAGCAAATCTGCTGGAACTTCGGGTATAAGCAGAGGCGCTGAAATTTAAACTTTAAAAATTAATGTAGACCATGAAAGTAAAGAAAATGTTCCGATTATGAAACAGAGTCGGGGTAACTTTGAGAATTGTTTTGTGGAACAAAACTATGTAACAGGGGAGGAGTGTTACGAAGGGTTTTCATATCTTTATATTTACAATCTTTATCTGGTTTACCTTTTAATTCCAAATCAGAATTAAAAGGGAAATTGTCACGAGCCTTTTAAACTAGCCGAGATTTAAAAGGAAATATGGTTTCCAAACTCATGTCCAAGTCTAATGTAAAGCATAGAACTCCGGAGAAAAGCTTGTGGTTAGAACGGGAGAACCACTGGGAGATCAGTGAAAGGAGAGCAAGGTGGATTGACGTCAGAAGGAGTTATAGTCGGGACTTCTTTAGTAATATTTACGGCAGAGAGTGGTGAAGCTTCGAAGGAACAACACAAGAGTGAGTAGAGTGAAATAAACGTGTCCTGAACCTGAACTTAGCGAGAACAGTACGAACAAATCCAAGCCTTCGATTAGACGCTACCGAGTTGAAAGACTCCTGGATCCAATAAGTGAGCTGAAAGGAAGAGCCCTTCCTTTCAGGCCACTCAGTGGAGCGGCTACGGTTTAGGCAGAAGCCGATAACAGTAAAACCTAACACCATGAGTTAAAACACATTGTTTTAAGGATCCCTGTTCGTTGAAGTCAGGATCCCTGTTTGTTGAAGTCAGGATCCCTGTTCGTTGAAGTCAGGATCTCTGTTCGTTGAAGAGGACTAGTAGTAGTCGGAGTCAGCCAAGCGGCTGTCAGGAGCCGTGTTCGTTGAAGTCAGGATACCTGTTCGTTGAAGTCAGGATCCCTGTTCGTTGAAGTCAGGATCCCTGTTCGTTGAAGTCAGGATCCCTGTTCGTTGAAGTCAGGAGCCGTGTTCGTTGAAGCCAGGATCCCTGTTCGTTGAAGTCAGGATCCTTGTTCGTTGAAGTCAGGATCTCTGTTCGTTATAGTCAGGATCCCTGCTCGTTGAAGTTCGTTGAAGAGGACTAGTAATAGTCGGAGTCAGCCAAGCGGCTGTCAGGAGCCGTGTTCGTTGAAGTCAGGATCCCTGTTCGTTGAAGTCAGGATCCCTGTTCGTTGAAGTCAGGATCCCTGTTTGTTGAAGTCAGGATCCCTGTTCATTGAAGTCAGGATCTCTGTTCGTTATAGTCAGGATCCCTGTTCGTTGAAGAGTACTAGTAGTAGTCGGAGTCAGCCAAGCGGCTGTCAGGAGCCGTGTTCGTTGAAGTCAGGATCCCTGTTCGTTGAAGTCAGGATACCTGTTCGTTGAAGTCAGGATCCCTGTTCGTCGAAGTCAGGATCCCTGTTCGTTGAAGTCAGGATCCCATTTCGTTGAAGTCAGGATCCCTGTTCGTTGAAGTCAGGATCCCTGTTCGTTGAAGTCAGGATCCCTGTTCGTTGAAGTCAGGATCTCTGTTCGTTATAGTCAGGATCCCTGTTCGTTGAAATTCGTTGAAGAGGACTAGTAATAGTCGGAGTCAGCCAAGCGGCTGTCAGGACCCATGTTCGTTGAAGTCAGGATCCCTGTTCGTTGAAGTCAGGATCCCTGTTCGTTGAAGTCAGGATCCCTGTTCGTTGAAGTCAGGATCCCTGTTTGTTGAAGTAAGGATCCCTGTTCGTTGAATTCAGGATCTCTGTTCGTTATAGTCAGGATACCTGTTCGTTGAAGTCAGGATCCCTGTTTGTTGAAGTCAGGATCCCTGTTCGTTGAAGTCAGGATCTCTGTTCGTTATAGTCAGGATCCCTGTTCGTTGAAGTTCGTTGAAGAGGACTAGTAATAGTCGGAGTCAGCCAAGCAGCTGTCAGGAGCCGTGTTCGTTGAAGTCAGGATCCCTGTTCGTTGAAGTCAGGATCCCTGTTCGTTGAAGTCAGGATCCCTGTTCGTTGAAGTCAGGATCCCTGTTCGTTGAAGAGGACTAGTAGTAGTCGGAGTCAGCCAAGTGGCTGTCAGGAGCCGTGTTCGTTGAAGTCACGATCCCTGTTCGTTGAAGTCAGGATCCCTGTTCGTTCAAGTCGGGATCGCTGTTCGTTGAAGTCAGGATCTCTGTTCGTTATAGTCAGGATCCCTGTTCGTTGAAGTTCGTTGAAGAGGACTTCGTTGAAGTCAGGATCCCTGTTCGTTGAAGTCAGGATCCCTGTTCGTTGAAGTCAGGATCCCTGTTCGTTGAAGTCAGGATCCCTGTTTGTTGAAGTCAGGATCTCTGTTCGTTGAAGTCAGGATTCCTGTTTCTCAAGATTGAAATTCGACTAAGTCCACAAGTATCGGTAGTTTTGCCATTCTACTCTCACCGGAGGCTTCCGAAACATATATATAGGACTAGTAGTAGTCGGAGTCAAGCCAAGCGTTGGAGGGGAGAGGAGTCGGAGGACTGGCAGTAGTCGGAGTCAAGCCAAGCTTCGGAGGGGAGAGGAGTCGGAGGACTAGTAGTAGTCGGAGTCAGCCAAGCGGCTGTAAGGATCCCTGTTCATTGGGATCCCTGTTCGTTGAAGTCAGGATCTCTGTTCTTTATAGTCAGGATCCCTGTTCGTTGAAGTTCGTTGAAGAGGACTAATAGTAGTCGGAGTCAGCCAAGCGGCTGTCAGGAGCCGTGTTCGTTGAAGTCAGGATCCCTGTTCGTTGAAGTCAGGATCCCTGTTCGTTGAAGTCAGGATCCCTGTTTCTCAAGATTGAAATTCGACTAAGTCCACAAGTATCGGTAGTTCTGCCATTCTACTCTCACCGGAGGCTTCCGAAACATATATATAGGACTAGTAGTAGTCGGAGTCAAGCCAAGCGTTGGAAGGGAGAGGAGTCAGAGGACTAGAAGTAGTCGGAGTCAAGCCAAGCTTCGGAGGGGAGAGGAGTCGGAGGACTAGTAGTAGTCGGAGTCAGCCAAGCGGCTGTCAGGATCCCTGTTCGTTGAAGTCAGGATCCCTGTTCGTTGAAGTCAGGATCTCTGTTCGTTATAGTCAGGATCCCTGTTCGTTGAAGTTCGTTGAAGAGGACTAGTAGTAGTCGGAGTCAGCCAAGCGGCTGTCAGGAGCCGTGTTCGTTGAAGTCAGGATCCCTGTTCGTTGAAGTCAGGATCCTTGTTCGTTGAAGTCAGGATCCCTGTTCGTTGAAGTCAGGATCCTTGTTCGTTCAAGTCAGGATCCCTGTTCGTTGAAGTCAGGATCTCTGCTCGTTATAGTCAGGATCCCTGTTCGTTGAAGTTCGTTGAAGAGGACTAAAAGTAGTCGGAGTCAGCCAAGCAGCTGTCAGGAGCCGTGTTCGTTGAAGTTCGTTGAAGAGGACTAGTAGTAGTCGGAGTCAGCCAAGCGGCTGTCAGGAGCCGTGTTCGTTGAAGCCAGGATCCCTGTTCGTTGGAGTCAGGATCCCTGTTCGTTGAAGTCAGGGTCCCTGTTCGTTGAAGTCAGGATCCCTGTTTCTCAAGATTGAAATTCGACTAAGTCCACAAGTATCGGTAGTTGTGCCATTCTACTCTCACCGGAGGCTTCCGAAACATATATATATGACTAGTAGTAGTCGGAGTCAAGCCAAGCGTTGGAGGGGAGAGGAGTCGGAGGACTAGAAGTAGTCGGAGTCAAGCCAAGCTTCGGAGGGGAGAGGAGTCGAAGGACTAGTAGTAGTCGGAGTCAGCCAAGCGGCTGTCAGGATCCCTGTTCGTTGAAGTCAGGATCCCTGTTCGTTGAAGTCAGGATCCCTGTTCGTTGAAGTCAGGATCCCTGTTCGTTCAAGTCAGGATCGCTGTTCGTTATAGTCAGGATCCCTGTTCGTTGAAGAGGATTAGTAGTAGTCGGAGTCAGCCAAGCGGCTGTCAGGAGCCGTGTTCGTTGAAGTCAGGATCCCTGTTCGTTGAAGTCAGGATCCCTGTTCGTTGAAGTCAGGATCCCTGTTCGTTGAAGTCAGGATCCCTGTTCGTTGAAGTCAGGATCCCTGTTCGTTGAAGTCAGGATCCCTGTTCGTTATAGTCAGGATCCCTGTTCGTTGAAGTTCGTTGAAGTGGACTAGTAGTAGTCGGAGTCAGCCAAGCGGCTGTCAGGAGCCGTGTTCGTTGAAGTCAGGATCCCTGTTCGTTGAAGTCAGGATCCCTGTTCGTTGAAGTCAGGATCCCTGTTTGTTGAAGTCAGGATCTCTGTTCGTTGAAGTCAGGATTCCTGTTTCTCAAGATTGAAATTCGACTAAGTCCACAAGTATCGGTAGTTGTGCCATTCTACTCTCACCGGAGGCTTCCGAAACATATATATATGACTAGTAGTAGTCGGAGTCAAGCCAAGTGTTGGAAGGGAGAGGAGTCGGAGGACTAGAAGTAGTCGGAGTCAAGCCAAGCTTCGGAGGGGAGAGGAGTCGGAGGACTAGAAGTAGTCGGAGTCAAGCCAAGCTTCGGAGGGGAGAGGAGTCGAAGGACTAGTACTAGTCGGAGTCAGCCAGGCGGCTGTCAGGATCCCTGTTCGTTGAAGTCAGGATCCCTGTTCGTTATAGTCAGGATCACTGTTCGTTGAAGTCAGGATCACTGTTACTTATTAGTGTTATTGTGAGTAAAATATTTCCATAACTTTTCTTTCAGTGTTCTATTGAATCGTTCAACGATTTGCGCTTTCAATTCACTTTCAGATGCAAACCAGATTATGTCATTATTTTTCAAAAAAGATTGAACATTTCTCATTATAAATTCTTTACCTTTATCAGTTTGTAGTTTCTTAGGAATTCTTTCTTTAAAGCACAATTCATGTAAATACCTCAAGAATAAAGAATTTCCAAATGGCACGCACCGTCGCTGCCGAATTTGTGGTTTTCGAGTTCTTGCAGAACCTGAGTATCTCGGCGTACGATGGAGATCGACGTTCCCGACAAACCAGAATATTCAAAATTGCTTGGTTGCATGTGTTCTGAGACGTGAATTCCAAATCTTCAAGAAATTGCGATTTATGTGATTGTTGCCAGAGGTTTCTTCAGTTTCACACCAATTACACCCTTTATTGCGTGGCTGTATTATGTCAGAGTTGTTTTTGAATCCTCTGGTATTTTGCATCTGCATTATGATGGGTTAATTTTCATCTCAAGCAGTCAAGGAGGTTATTGGCCCCTGTAGCCTTGAAGTATCTATCAAACTATGGAAATAACACTTGAGAGGTAAGGTGTCTTACTGGCTTCAGTGTTACCACTTCTCATGGTTTTACTTGAGATCTCATGTTTTTTTCCGGTTTCACTATTTTTTTCTGATCTCACGATATAACAGTGACAATAATCTCATTATGGCAGCTTTGAGTTGGGTTAACAGTTGTATTTCGTTAGTTGATGGAAATTTTTTGGGATATCAATGGTGCCATTTTGGCACCCTTTTTATCACAGGTGCTTTCGAAATTTTTTGCCAGAGTGGCTTTGTAACAGTTTTATTGGTGGACAGGTACATCATTTATGCTGGGCATTAGGCTCGACATTTTAGCCATACTAAAAGCTAGAATTTGTATGGGAGGAAGTTGGAAGTTTGCCAAAAAATGGGAAGTTACAAAAAAAATAATTGCCTGAGGCGCTCTGGTTACTTCTGTCTTCTGCACTGCTAGCATCAAGCTGCTGCTGCTGGGCATCACTGATGAACAAACTGAAATGAAGGCCCTGCTTGGTCGCATTGCTGTTATCAACAACTTTTTGCTTTACTACACTCTAACAAGTGTGCAAGCGCTCAGATATAGAGTATAAACATTGGATTGTAAGATTGAATTTCCCGTAATGTTTAATATTGGTATGGCATAGTTATCCGTGACACCAACAGTTGAGCTCTCAAAGAATCTCCAAACATGGCTCAGGCTCAAACACCCTAATGTCAAAATTGGCGGTAATGTCTAAAATTTTTCACCTGTAGCGCCATATTTCTCATGTAAAGCTCCCAAGTCAACAACCTCAGCAAGATGTGATAATAATGGAGCTAACCCTGAAGACATGAAGCTTTATGTCAGGACTAGGGTGGTCCATCTGCCACACAAATTCATGATCTTTAGCAAATTGGGGTATACCATCAGCTTCAAATAGCCTCTGCCTACTCCTGTTACCCTGTGCTGGCTAACCCCGTCGACTAAAAGTAACTTTGAATGGTTGTTCTATGGATTTCAGTCGCATTGTCAATACATTCTAGACTCAGAGTTGTAATAAGCATACCCACAATTTTTGGGGATAGTGCTTCAATGTTAGCTTCGGGCATGCCACGCCCGCAAGATATGAGAACTGGTATGGTGGAGCAAGGGTAAGGGCAGAGTAGCCTACAAGTCTACCACAAACCTTGATTTTGTGTATCCCATGCCATATTTATTATGCTGGGTATATCTAGCATTTGGCAATTAGCACACTCTTTTTCTAATGCATGGTGCCCCAGCGTGTGACCACCAGTGCTCATACCTTGGGGCATACCCTGATTTTAAAGCACTGTGCCAAAAGAAAGTATACTAGTGTATGACTAGTCAAATTACTCTGTATTTGACGAAAGTTATTCCAGACTGTGGGTAGGCTATACACATATGTTTTAGATAGCATATCTCAAAACCATAGATTTTAGGCAGCATGCATATTCAGTTTCTGTAACTTGAGGATCCTATCTTGGAACAGAACCCTGAATTTAAATTTAACCCTATACAAATGAAAACAAAAATGCTATTCCAGTTCTATTCTATGCTTGAACAGCTCCCAGAACTTCAATATTTCTTCAGATGTAACATAAGTAGAAGAAGAGGGCTGGAGTGCAGCAGAGAAATTGCTTGCTTTATTGTAACTTACCTTTTTACCATGTGCACTTTTAGATGCATCACTAATATATAGGCTATGGTATATCCTTCTATTCTATCAGAAGTTCAGGCTCCTTTCGTATGTTGGAACCATGTGGTGGGGCGCTTTTATTGGAAATGTCAGGGTGTCATTTCGAAAAATATCACTGTTGAGATAAAATTAATATAATCCAAAGAAAATCTTGGCCAGCATGGACTTTTGCTCATACATGAATTGCATCTCAGCGTGAATGGGACTCTTTCACATCACAATTTGAATTACCTAAGGGAGCTAATTGCTCCAGGGACTGTCCCATAGTCGAGAAGGTGTCATTGTCCATATCATCCATATTTACTAGGTCTCAATCTAACTTTTTGTATGTCGTTTTTGCAATCTAGATGAAAGAAATGAGTTTGTTCGACCCTACTTACCGTAGTTACTACACATGACGTTCACGAATTTCGGCTTCTTGGCGTCAAGGCTGGAACACATTTTTCTATTTTCGGCTGAATACCATGCTACGCGCTAATCGGGCCAATCGGCAATCACGTTACAGGGATCCGTAGTTACCACGCTCCCGAGCATTGTAAGCAAATTGTTACTATTAGCAAGAACAAATAATCCGATAGAACTTCTGTCTTTAGTCGCATGCAGCGACTATGAAAACCCCGACCAAACTGAGCGGACCTAGATGTATTTACTCTAGCTTTGAGCTGATGTTAATACTCGTTTCCTCCTCTTCCGTCTTCGCCGTTGCTTATAGCACAAGAAATAGTGAAGGAGGCTGGCAGGAGGCGTAGCCTACTCCCAGCGCTGGAGCGCGTCCATAGAACCAATCAGCTTTGACTCCTACTTTTCCTCACCAGCGACATAAATAGCGATTTAGCTATTTGTAGAGGTAACGAAACGTGATGTGGCGCGAAGCTAGTAACCTCCGCTCGTTCATAGCAGACAAGGTATGGGGAAATATTCAACTCCGCATAGACATATTACAGAGATAGGGAGACGGAGGCTCTGTCAGATTACTTGTTCTTGCTATGAGTTATTATTTCGAGAAGGTTGAAACGGTCAGCGTAGTAACTTTCACGAAGGGTGGAGCACACTCAATGAGTTTTACAGAGTAACTTTCAATATCACAGGCAAAGTTTCTTCACGATAGGCTATGTAAAAATAAATCTGTGTACTTCACAATCATTCAAAAATTCTTAATCTTTCAATCAACACAAAATCTATTCCTTTTCCCTGGGAGTGGTGAAGCTGGGAAAACTGGTGATGCCAATGCAGCTGCTGCCTAGAAAAAAAAACCTATGAAGTGTCTATCTAAAGTCACAGCAAAGACAGAAAGTTGATTAGGCCTGTTCGTTTCTTGTCCTTGGTATTAAGCTTGGACAATTTAAGGCAATTAGCTGGCAATCTGTAATCAAAGAATTACTATGTTTTGTTTCTAATTTGTACTCTCTACTCAAAACTTAGTTCATACAATTTTCTCATGTCAGAAGGACTATCGGCGATCATACTATCGTCAATAATTACTCTGTAGTAGGTACAGGCACCGCGTAGGCTCCACCCCCGGGCAAAAAGGTATCTAGCATGATTCAAGACTTCTCAATTCTTCCCTTATTTATTCTTGAACGCATCTAGGTGGTGAGCAGAGGGGCTAGACAGTTGCAAGTAAAAACCTAAAGAAATTGAAAGTATGTGCAGTTTACTTTCAGTGTTAATGGTACTTTCATGGGGTTCGTTCCAGCTCTGCCCGAAAGTTACTAAATAGTTACTTTTCAGTCACTTTCACCGTTCCAGCTTGTCACAAAGTTACGGGGAGCACAAGGAAGACCGTCACTTCGAAGTAACTTTTTGTAAAGATAGTACCCGATCATCTTAGCTAACTTTCACTTTCCAAGAGCCGTCTTGAGAAGGGAACTCGGGGCAGCAATGAGAGACAACGCGCAACGCTCAGTCATCCGCTGACACTCGACGAGTGAGCAAGCATTTCATTCCGCTTGTGAGAAACCGTTTTACCATGTCAGAGACGATAGTTACGAATGCAGTGCTTAACTTTATTTCGCGAGCTATGCTAGCTGGAATAAAGAAAGAAATATTCATCAAACGTGCGTAGGAATTTTTCGACCGTGAAAAGATATTGAAGGCAAAAGAACTTCTCCTGAGTAAGTCCGGCTTTTCTGAACGCTTTGTGAAATGCGTGAAGGACGAGGACAATGTTATAGATATAGCCAAACTATTCGTACGATGTGCATCGGGGAATGTCAACATCCCAAAGTTCGTGATCTTTGATCCCCAGGAGGTGCCAGCTTGTGAAGATGAGGTCGGCGCATGCATTATATCGACAGTTAACGGCATGAGTCGTAAGTTTGACGGATTTCTTAGTCGCTTCGATCAGTCTCCGCTGCCATGGCCTGGTGCCCAGGCCATCCCATCTGAACCTAAGTCCTTCCCCGCACCACTCCCCTACTCTGTTGTCTTGAAAAATCCCCCACCCTCAACCAATACTCCCGAGGAAAGAAAAGAGTATCTGGCTAGCATCTGTGGTGACGAAATTGCAGGAGATGACGTGGAACTCCGCCGTTCAAAAAGTGAGTGGTGCCTTGTTGTGAAAACAAAAGCAAAGGCAAGCCTAATTGCATCCGAAATCAACGAAAGCTCACAAGGAATTGAAGTTAAGGTCAAATCTCCCGTATTTATTGGCATAGTCAAGAATATCCCGTCAAACTATGATGCCGATGCAGTTCAATTGCGAATTCCGGACTGTGACAAAGTAGAGCGTTGCGGTAGCAGTCATACTTATAAGGTATTCTTCCAATCTCGCCAAAAACTTGATTTCGCTCTAAGGAATCCCCCGAGGTTTGACCTTGAACGTTTTCAAATTGAAGAGTTTGCATTCCTTCCCAAAAGGTGCTATTCTTGCCAACTTTTTGGCCACTTAGCGGCTAACTGCCCTAACGCTCAGACCTGCTCTCAATCTGGTGAATTGGGTCATGGTTCACATTCTGATTCTCCATGCACCAAGCCGATAGGATGTGCTCTTTGCAAGTCAAACAGAAATACTTGCCGTTCATTTAGCTGCCCTGAAGTGAAAAAAATCATAGCAAGCCAGGTTAAGCGACCAGTCAATGCACAGCCTAATGGCAGATAAGTTAAACATCATGTCTTGGAATATAAACGGTGGAGTAGTGAGTAAGTTGCCCATTCTTACTGAAATTTGTGCGAAATATAATATTGTGCTGCTACAAGAACACTTCTTAACTGGGGATAAGAAATCACTTCTATGTATACCTGGAACTCATTGTATTTTGTTCGTTATAGTCAGGATCCCTGTTCGTTGAAGAGTACTAGTAGTAGTCGGAGTCAGCCAAGCGGCTGTCAGGAGCCGTGTTCGTTGAAGTCAGGATCCCTGTTCGTTGAAGTCAGGATACCTGTTCGTTGAAGTCAGGATCCCTGTTCGTCGAATTCAGGATCCCTGTTCGTTGAAGTCAGGATCCCATTTCGTTGAAGTCAGGATCCCTGTTCGTTGAAGTCAGGATCCCTGTTCGTTGAAGTCAGGATCTCTGTTCGTTATAGTCAGGATCCCTGTTCGTTGAAATTCGTTGAAGAGGACTAGTAATAGTCGGAGTCAGCCAAGCGGCTGTCAGGACCCGTGTTCGTTGAAGTCAGGATCCCTGTTCGTTGAAGTCAGGATCCCTGTTCGTTGAAGTCAGGATCCCTGTTCGTTGAAGTCAGGATCCCTGTTTGTTGAAGTCAGGATCCCTGTTCGTTGAAGTTCGTTGAAGAGGACTAGTAGTAGTCGGAGTCAGCCAAGTGGCTGTCAGGAGCCGTGTTCGTTGAAGTCACGATCCCTGTTCGTTGAAGTCAGGATCCCTGTTCGTTCAAGTCGGGATCGCTGTTCGTTGAAGTCAGGATCTCTGTTCGTTATAGTCAGGATCCCTGTTCGTTGAAGTTCGTTGAAGAGGACTTCGTTGAAGTCAGGATCCCTGTTCGTTGAAGTCAGGATCCCTGTTCGTTGAAGTCAGGATCCCTGTTCGTTGAAGTCAGAATCCCTGTTTGTTGAAGTCAGGATCTCTGTTCGTTGAAGTCAGGATTCCTGTTTCTCAAGATTGAAATTCGACTAAGTCCACAAGTATCGGTAGTTTTGCCATTCTACTCTCACCGGAGGCTTCCGAAACATAGATATAGGACTAGTAGTAGTCGGAGTCAAGCCAAGCGTTGGAGGGGAGAGGAGTCGGAGGACTAGCAGTAGTCGGAGTGAAGCCAAGCTTCGGAGGGGAGAGGAGTCGGAGGACTAGTAGTAGTCGGAGTCAGCCAAGCGGCTGTAAGGATCCCTGTTCATTGGGATCCCTGTTCGTTGAAGTCAGGATCTCTGTTCTTTATAGTCAGGATCCCTGTTCGTTGAAGTTCGTTGAAGAGGACTAATAGTAGTCGGAGTCAGCCAAGCGGCTGTCAGGAGCCGTGTTCGTTGAAGTTCGTTGAAGAGGACTAAGTCCACAAGTATCGGTAGTTCTGCCATTCTACTCTCACCGGAGGCTTCCGAAACATATATATAGGACTAGTAGTAGTCGGAGTCAAGCCAAGCGTTGGAAGGGAGAGGAGTCAGAGGACTAGAAGTAGTCGGAGTCAAGCCAAGCTTCGGAGGGGAGAGGAGTCGGAGGACTAGTAGTAGTCGGAGTCAGCCAAGCGGCTGTCAGGATCCCTGTTCGTTGAAGTCAGGATCCCTGTTCGTTGAAGTCAGGATCTCTGTTCGTTATAGTCAGGATCCCTGTTCGTTGAAGTTCGTTGAAGAGGACTAGTAGTAGTCGGAGTCAGCCAAGCGGCTGTCAGGAGCCGTGTTCGTTGAAGTCAGGATCCCTGTTCGTTGAAGTCAGGATCCTTGTTCGTTGAAGTCAGGATCCCTGTTCGTTGAAGTCAGGATCCCTGTTCGTTGAAGTCAGGATCCCTGTTCGTTGAAGTCAGGATCTCTGCTCGTTATAGTCAGGATCCCTGTTCGTTGAAGTTCGTTGAAGAGGACTAAAAGTAGTCGGAGTCAGCCAAGCAGCTGTCAGGAGCCGTGTTCGTTGAAGTTCGTTGAAGAGGACTAGTAGTAGTCGGAGTCAGCCAAGCGGCTGTCAGGAGCCGTGTTCGTTGAAGCCAGGATCCCTGTTCGTTGGAGTCAGGATCCCTGTTCGTTGAAGTCAGGGTCCCTGTTCGTTGAAGTCAGGATCCCTGTTTCTCAAGATTGAAATTCGACTAAGTCCACAAGTATCGGTAGTTGTGCCATTCTACTCTCACCGGAGGCTTCCGAAACATATATATATGACTAGTAGTAGTCGGAGTCAAGCCAAGCGTTGGAGGGGAGAGGAGTCGGAGGACTAGAAGTAGTCGGAGTCAAGCCAAGCTTCGGAGGGGAGAGGAGTCGAAGGACTAGTAGTAGTCGGAGTCAGCCAAGCGGCTGTCAGGAGCCGTGTTCGTTGAAGTCAGGATCCCTGTTCGTTGAAGTCAGGATCCTTGTTCGTTGAAGTCAGGATCCCTGTTCGTTGAAGTCAGGATCCCTGTTCGTTGAAGTCAGGATCCCTGTTCGTTGAAGTCAGGATCTCTGCTCGTTATAGTCAGGATCCCTGTTCGTTGAAGTTCGTTGAAGAGGACTAAAAGTAGTCGGAGTCAGCCAAGCAGCTGTCAGGAGCCGTGTTCGTTGAAGTTCGTTGAAGAGGACTAGTAGTAGTCGGAGTCAGCCAAGCGGCTGTCAGGAGCCGTGTTCGTTGAAGCCAGGATCCCTGTTCGTTGGAGTCAGGATCCCTGTTCGTTGAAGTCAGGGTCCCTGTTCGTTGAAGTCAGGATCCCTGTTACTCAAGATTGAAATTCGACTAAGTCCACAAGTATCGGTAGTTGTGCCATTCTACTCTCACCGGAGGCTTCCGAAACATATATATATGACTAGTAGTAGTCGGAGTCAAGCCAAGCGTTGGAGGGGAGAGGAGTCGGAGGACTAGAAGTAGTCAGAGTCAAGCCAAGCTTCGGAGGGGAGAGGAGTCGAAGGACTAGTAGTAGTCGGAGTCAGCCAAGCGGCTGTCAGGATCCCTGTTCGTTGAAGTCAGGATCCCTGTTCGTTGAAGTCAGGATCCCTGTTCGTTGAAGTCAGGATCCCTGTTCGTTCAAGTCAGGATCGCTGTTCGTTATAGTCAGGATCCCTGTTCGTTGAAGAGGATTAGTAGTAGTCGGAGTCAGCCAAGCGGCTGTCAGGAGCCGTGTTCGTTGAAGTCAGGATCCCTGTTCGTTGAAGTCAGGATCCCTGTTCGTTGAAGTCAGGATCCATGTTCGTTGAAGTCAGGATCCCTGTTCGTTGAAGTCAGGATCCCTGTTCGTTGAAGTCAGGATCCCTGTTCGTTGAAGTCAGGATCTCTGTTCGTTATAGTCAGGATCCCTGTTCGTTGAAGTTCGTTGAAGTGGACTAGTAGTAGTCGGAGTCAGCCAAGCGGCTGTCAGGAGCCGTGTTCGTTGAAGTCAGGATCCCTGTTCGTTGAAGTCAGGATCCCTGTTCGTTGAAGTCAGGATCCCTGTTTCTCAAGATTGAAATTCGACTAAGTCCACAAGTATCGGTAGTTGTGCCATTCTACTCTCACCGGAGGCTTCCGAAACATATATATATGACTAGTAGTAGTCGGAGTCAAGCCAAGTGTTGGAGGGGAGAGGAGTCGGAGGACTAGAAGTAGTCGGAGTCAAGCCAAGCTTCGGAGGGGAGAGGAGTCGGAGGACTAGTAGTAGTCGGAGTCAGCCAGGCGGCTGTCAGGATCCCTGTTCGTTGAAGTCAGGATCCCTGTTCGTTATAGTCAGGATCACTGTTCGTTGAAGTCAGGATCACTGTTACTTATTAGTGTTATTGTGAGTAAAATATATCCATAACTTTTCTTTCAGTGTTCTATTGAATCGTTCAACGATTTGCGCTTTCAATTCACTTTCAGATGCAAACCAGATTATGTCATTATTTTTCAAAAAAGATTGAACATTTCTCATTATAAATTCTTTACCTTTATCAGTTTGTAGTTTCTTAGGAATTCTTTCTTTAAAGCACAATTCATGTAAATACCTCAAGAATAAAGAATTTCCAAATGGCACGCGCCGTCGCTGCCGAATTTGTGGTTTTCGAGTTCTTGCAGAACCTGAGTATCTCGGCGTACGATGGAGATCGACGTTCCCGACAAACCAAAATATTCAAAATTGCTTGGTTGCATGTGTTCTGAGACGTGAATTCCAAATCTTCAAGAAATTGCGATTTATGTGATTGTTGAAAGAGGTTTCTTCAGTTTCACACCAATTACACCCTTTATTGCGTGGCTGTATTATGTCAGAGTTGTTTTTGAATCCTCTGGTATTTTGCATCTGCATTATGATGGGTTAATTTTCATCTCAAGCAGTCAAGGAGGTTATTGGCCCCTGTAGCCTTGAAGTATCTATCAAACTATGGAAATAACACTTGAGAGGTAAGGTGTCTTACTGGCTTCGGTGTTACCACTTCTCATGGTTTTACTTGAGATCTCATGTTTTTTTCCGGTTTCACTATTTTTTTCTGATCTCACGATATAACAGTGACAATAATCTCATTATGGCAGCTTTGAGTTGGGTTAACAGTTGTATTTCGTTAGTTGATGGAAATTTTTTGGGATATCAATGGTGCCATTTTGGCACCCTTTTTATCACAGGTGCTTTCGAAATTTTTTGCCAGAGTGGCTTTGTAACAGTTTTTATTGGTGGACAGGTACATCATTTATGCTGGGCATTAGGCTCGACATTTTAGCCATACTAAAAGCTAGAATTTGTATGGGAGGAAGTTGGAAGTTTGCCAAAAAATGGGAAGTTACAAAAAAATAATTGCCTGAGGCGCTCTGGTTACTTCTGTCTTCTGCACTGCTAGCATCAAGCTGCTGCTGCTGGGCATCACTGATGAACAAACTGAAATGAAGGCCCTGCTTGGTCGCATTGCTGTTATCAACAACTTTTTGCTTTACTACACTCTAACAAGTGTGCAAGCGCTCAGATATAGAGTATAAACATTGGATTGTAAGATTGAATTTCCCGTAATGTTTAATATTGGTATGGCATAGTTATCCGTGACACCAACAGTTGAGCTCTCAAAGAATCTCCAAACATGGCTCAGGCTCAAACACCCTAATGTCAAAATTGGCGGTAATGTCTAAAATTTTTCACCTGTAGCGCCATATTTCTCATGTAAAGCTCCCAAGTCAACAACCTCAGCAAGATGTGATAATAATGGAGCTAACCCTGAAGACATGAAGCTTTATGTCAGGACTAGGGTGGTCCATCTGCCACACAAATTCATGATCTTTAGCAAATTGGGGTATACCATCAGCTTCAAATAGCCTCTGCCTACTCCTGTTACCCTGTGCTGGCTAACCCCGTCGACTAAAAGTAACTTTGAATGGTTGTTCTATGGATTTCAGTCGCATTGTCAATACATTCTAGACTCAGAGTTGTAATAAGCATACCCACAATTTTTGGGGATAGTGCTTCAATGTTAGCTTCGGGCATGCCACGCCCGCAAGATATGAGAACTGGTATGGTGGAGCAAGGGTAAGGGCAGAGTAGCCTACAAGTCTACCACAAACCTTGATTTTGTGTATCCCATGCCATATTTATTATGCTGGGTATATCTAGCATTTGGCAATTAGCACACTCTTTTTCTAATGCATGGTGCCCCAGCGTGTGACCACCAGTGCTCATACCTTGGGGCATACCCTGATTTTAAAGCACTGTGCCAAAAGAAAGTATACTAGTGTATGACTAGTCAAATTACTCTGTATTTGACGAAAGTTATTCCAGACTGTGGGTAGGCTATACACATATGTTTTAGATAGCATATCTCAAAACCATAGATTTTAGGCAGCATGCATATTCAGTTTCTGTAACTTGAGGATCCTATCTTGGAACAGAACCCTGAATTTAAATTTAACCCTATACAAATGAAAACAAAAATGCTATTCCAGTTCTATTCTATGCTTGAACAGCTCCCAGAACTTCAATATTTCTTCAGATGTAACATAAGTAGAAGAAGAGGGCTGGAGTGCAGCAGAGAAATTGCTTGCTTTATTGTAACTTACCTTTTTACCATGTGCACTTTTAGATGCATCACTAATATATAGGCTATGGTATATCCTTCTATTCTATCAGAAGTTCAGGCTCCTTTCGTATGTTGGAACCATGTGGTGGGGCGCTTTTATTGGAAATGGCAGGGTGTCATTTCGAAAAATATCACTGTTGAGATAAAATTAATATAATCCAAAGAAAATCTTGGCCAGCATGGACTTTTGCTCATACATGAATTGCATCTCAGCGTCAATGGGACTCTTTCACATCACAATTTGAATTACCTAAGGGAGCTAATTGCTCCAGGGACTGTCCCATAGTC
The DNA here is from genome assembly GCA_023053555.1 of Branchinecta lindahli. Taxonomy (NCBI): domain Eukaryota; kingdom Metazoa; phylum Arthropoda; class Branchiopoda; order Anostraca; family Branchinectidae; genus Branchinecta; species Branchinecta lindahli. The sequence continues at coordinate 1,374,711 of JAKZAO010000015.1, forward strand.
GAGAAGGTGTCATTGTCCATATCATCCATATTTACTACACTGTAAAAAGTTTTACGACACTTTCTCTAGAAAACGTCGCCATCACAACACTTTCAAGAAAATCTGTTGAAAATCTCTCTGTTGTCCCAACAAAGTGTCTGCGAAGCGACATTTTCATAAAAAATGTCTTGCTTTCAACACTTTTCCCACGAAAATGTTGGGTCCTGAAAAAGCGTCTGTAGAGCGAGAGAACACATACTACAGAAAATGTTGAAAATAAGAAAACGTCGTGGTAGGGTTGAGAAAGAGGAGTTGAACCTTGGAAAGTGTCTTAAAATGTAAGAAAGTGTTACACACAAATTTTGTGTCGTTACTTCAATCTGCGGAACATGTCTGCAGCTCAGAAAAGTGTTGTGCCTGTACATTCGTCGATACAAGATCTTTTTGGAAAGTGTTAGCAGTTCCGGAAAATGGTGTCGTCCGACGAAAATGTCAGCGCCTTCGGAAATGTTGAGCCATTCGGGTCTGAAAACTGATTGCGTCCAAGAAAGCGTTGTACTTCTAACAATTGTTTGAATTATTTAGCTTGTTGCTATGCTGATTAAGGGGTTCGCAACTATGATCTTTAAAGCGTGAGGGCCATTCACTGCTCCACAAGTGGAACTGAGTACCGTTTCAACATGGCACAAGCGCCTGGCGCGGATTCTGGAACTGCCAGGTGCACGATTGCTCATACTCCACAAAACTAATTTCAGGGAATTGACCCTCACTTTAGAATTCCGAGCTATACAATGTTCGACAAAAAGGTCCATCAAGGTTCCCTATGCACATGATAGGATCTCAAGTCCCGTCTCAACTCGAAGTCGAATGGGTTTTAGAGATTTTGTGCGGTTTGGCCTGGTTCTGACGTCACTCCAGTGCAGGAAATCCAATGCTAAAAATATAAAGGTTACACGCTCGCATTTATCTTGAATTCTTTCGTTTATGTCAGGCTTATTGTAACAGCCTATGCATCATATTAAACTTATTGCTGCAGTTCTTTGTCATCTTGAAGCTTGTACTCTGTCGCATTCTTTGAAAGAATAGGCCTTAACTCGTTTTCTTGAGTTCATGTTTGCTATTTTTTTTAAACTATTATTGCAATCTGGTGCAATGAAAATTTGAAATGAAGTTTCCTTCGTTCAAGTGTCTTCCAAAATTCAAATCGAGTTCTAGACGAGGGGTTTGTCCATTCTTGGTTTTAGTGTACAGCAAATGCACGGTAAAGCCGATCGGTGCTGGAACCGGGCTGACAACAGTCGGCACCGGTTGCCACGTGGCAAAATCAGCATTTCTAGGAGTGACGTATCCGTTTTGCGTTGTCAAATATGATTCGCAGTCAGCTTGGGCTGACGGAATATCTGAACCCGAAGTACGGAACTTCAAATCGCCCAGACAAGTACCCGAAGAAAAGACATGGGACTCCAAAACGAAAATGCAAAAGAATCTCTACCCTTTCGGCGACCGAATGGAGCAGCAAAAGCAGCAGCCGCATCCAAAATGAAATCACAGAACCAGCTTTAACTCCAAGCGGTTTTCAGGGAAGAAGTTCACAATATTTAAGGAGGAATCTTAAATTGTGTTTTTCACAGGCTCATTTTCCAGCTTGAGCCTGAAGAGGACCCTTGCCAAGAAGAGCCGAAATATAGCTCTAATGAAAGGCGTATTCTCGCCGTTCCCCGGGGACTCCTCGGGGAATCGAAGAGAACGGCGAGAAAAGAGGGAGTCACTCCACGCGGACTCTGCATACGGAAAACAGCGAAATTACGGAGAATGCTTCTAAAATGGATTTTGTTCGAAAGAAAATATGCACTTGATGACATTTATCTGAATCCAATTTATTTTTTATTTTGTTTATCTTGATTGTTTTTAATTATTTTTACATTGCGCCAGCACCAGCAAAAATTGATTCCACTCCGAATCTGAAACGTATAGTCCTTTTTGATGATGGTAATGATAATCGGAGCATTCCCCGTCCGCGGGGACTCGCGAGAATACAGGGAGTGAGTCCCGGAGACAAACAAAAACGCGGGGACTCCTCAAGTGGAGTCCTTGGGGAACGGCGAGAATACGCCTATGTAGCTAACGTAGCCGTTTTGCACTGTCAAAGATGATTCACACTTCGCAGTCAGCTTGGGCTGAAGGAATATCTACCATAAATTCTGGAATTTCAGAATCGCCTTTTATCTGATTAGTTTAGCTTTGGCTGGAATCTCAGATCAAGAAAACTAAGAAGGAACTCACTGCTGTGTTCTCTGGCTATTCTGCGTGACCTGATGTTATTTCGGTTGTATTTTCTGTGGATTCGTGCTGTACAAAGGTGTAAAAACGATATCAGCCAACGATCAAATACGATAATCAGCCTACGATATCAGCCAAAAATTAAACAAAAATACTTAAATTTTCTTTTTTATTTATAATAATTTTGGCCTTATTTGGATGAAAAGATGATATTTTTCGAAGATTTTTCAGTAGCAGAAAGAGAACATTAGGGAATTTTCAAGAAAAAGAAAGTCGCAGCGCAGCCCGCATAGAATTCAATTAATTCGAAAAAAGTTCGAAAGTTTACCAAGGATTAAGTAGGAAAGAGGGTAGATTGGCTTTCCGTCTACGTTCAGGCCATGCAGCTACAAGAACGTATCTGGCAAAGTTTTATGGAGAGTCACCTAATTGCGACTTCTGCGACATGGAAGAAAATCTGGAGCATCTTCTCATAGTGTGTGATCAGTACTCACCCCAAAGACGTGACATCAGTACATTTTTTCATGATAGAGGACTACAGCTGAATGTAAACATGATATTGGAGGGTTTTGTGAATGATGGTGACAATATAGAGATTTTAAAGCTGGTTGCACAATTTTTAACTGCAATCGGGAGGGATTTTAAGATGTGATGAAGAGGACAATAATTATGATAAGTGAATGTGATAGAGTTGTTTCTTGAACAATTATCAATTAAGAAGTGTTACAGATTTAAGGACAGAAGACCCAGGTGACCTAGTAGTCAAGAGGGGTCTTTAATTCGTTCATCATCATCATCATCATCAAGGAAGGAAAGGAGTCTGAGGACGAAAGGGTTCGGAAAGGTTGGAGCCCAAGTGCCAGAAGTTATTTGGATTAGAATCTGAGTGTTCTGTGTTCTGCTTCTCTAAAGATATTCAAGATTGAATACCAAAGGTGAATACTGCCAAGGAGCCGTTAAAGGCAATCCCAAGTCTGTCCCAAGTGGGAATGTTTTTGGATTTCATTAATTTCTCATGGCAGTGACCGATTGTGGCCATGGACCTTCTTTTGACAGACAAAGATGCTGGTGCCTGGATGGTTGGTTTGGTGCTCCAAAAAGTAGGTAAGTTATAAGTATTGCAGTAGTGGCAGGCTATTTTTTTTAATGTCGAACCACCTTCGATTAGACTTTGAATTTGATTAGACCACCTTTGATGCTTAGGCAAAAAAAGATTTGGGGGAAAAGCGATGCTAAGCCTTAGCATAGCTTTGCCCAAATCTTGAGCTGTCGATTTTTGCCAAGTGTGAACAGGTGAGTGGTACCTAAATTAACCTAAGTAAATGGATATTATCTAAGAGGCAAGTGTTTCAGCTCAACTTGTTCTTTATTTTACTTTGGTGTGCCTTGTTTACCTTATATGAGACTTAAGAGTTAAGGTACCATCGGGGCAGCATCGGGGTACCGTGTAGGAGAGGTCAGGGACAGGTATCCAACCTCAGACAAGATTTCAAATTTCCAGAGAAACCTTTCTTTAGTGAAATCTGTCTGGCTTAAAAAGGAACCAATATATGACAAACATACTAGATTGAAGCTAGGCTAATAGAATGGTTTACATATTGGGACTTCAGTATTTCTATGTAGGCTAGTTAAACATAATTTTACCTGAGGTCAGATTGCTTGCAAAGTATCGTAATGAATGATAGTTACTAAAGTTAATAACCAGAAAATCCCTTTTTAAACCAGGTTCAAAACAAAGGAAATAAAAATAATTCTAAGATTTTGGCGCATAAATGTTGAAAAAAAATTCAGATTTTGCTTCTTGACTACATGTATCAGGACAGCATGGAAATTTCATTTTAAACATTTTTGCAGCAGAATTCGAGGTTGTGTAAAAACGAGGTCACTTACCCCATTCTACCACAAATCCCTCATTTTTGGATAGGCCTACTATATGCCAAATGCTGGGTAGCCTATATCTAGCATTTGGCATAGCCTATGCCTAATGCTGGATACCCTATGCCAAATGATGGATACATGTTGGTAACCCGACCCTGACCTACCTCAACATAAAGGAGTTGTGAAGGCTGAATTTTAACTTCACTCAGATCATCAATATTTTTCTGGCTTACAGTATACATCACCTGACATAGTGTATCCAGTGTTAGGCATAGGGTATCCAAAAATCAGGGATTTGTGGTTGACTGAGTTACCCCTCCTGTAATTAGTTGCATTTTTTGCCATCATCCAGTTAACCGACCTACAAGATTTCCCACAATGTCACATGCCTCTAGACCTGCTCTAGATCCAGTCCAGACCTGGTCGAGGCTACCTACTGTTCCTAACCTTTTTGGCTACTATATGCACCAGTGCACGATTCCAGTCAAGTTTGACTAGGCTGGCCTAGGATGAGTTCTTTCTGGACTGATAATGGCAGTTTCGTAGCCTACTCTGATAATCATGTAAGCACTGTCATAGAGTTAGAAACAGATATGAAACAGGAGATAGATCCATAACAGGATGAAATAGTTAGGTTAAAACATTGTCTAAAGTCTCTGATCCTGCTCCAGTCTTGTGGACAGGTTCAGATTGTGTGAGGCCTCCAAAAAGAGGAGTTTGAAACAATCTAGTACATTAAGCCCCTTTTTGGTACTCATGCTGAAACCCTTGTGAGCATGGTACTAATACCTATCTTCAGTTCAATTCAGCTTACTTCAAAAACGGGAAGCGGACAAGCCAAATATTCGTTCAGTCGTCAGTAAATATATATATACAATTTATACTCAACACTTACGAATTAAAATAAAAGTAAAGGTCTAATCAATATCAGGTACATAATGACTGACTATGTGTACCGCTTATTGGCTAGATGCGTAGCCTACTAGTATAGGCTACAGTCCTTTTGTAACTAAACAAACCAAGTCTTCATTTCTATCTTCAAATTCATATACTAGTAGCCTACCCTTCTGGTGTACGAGGGTTTCAAATAGGCTATGTGTGAGTACCATGGTCACACCTGCGAGCATGCCCCAGGGTTTGAGCATGGGTATCAAAAAAGGGCCTTGTGTACTTGATTGGTTCAGAATGATCTGATTTCTAGTGCACATTATGCAATGCTTTTTGTAGGCTACAGGAGGAGTATCCAACCTTGAATAAAATTTTAAATTTCCATAAAAGTTTTCCTTTAAGAGAGATCTGTCTAGTTTATAAAAAAAAACTAAAGAATTAGGCCTACAGAAATACTAGTTTGAAGCTATAACAATGCTGAATTCCACACAGGACCATCCCATTCTCTTCTCAGCTCAAATTCCATAGTGTACTAATTTATAAAATGATGAAAAAGAAAGAGTTGACAACAGAAATACACCTCTTAAGAAGGTTTAAAGCGATGACAAAAGGCAAATAATTGGAACAGACTGGGAGTAAATTGCATTGTGAGAATGCTGCTGGAGAGTTGAGAGCAATGAAATATTTTTCTTGGAGACTAGCCAATCACAAGTAGGCTAGATGAAACATTAATAACATTCAGATTCAGACATGCGACTTATTAACCCTTGTGTAAATGTTCCTATTTTTTATAAAGGAAGAAGATCTCACTGCATGGAGCCTGTATAAGTAACAGTTGGACCTTTCCTGGATACTGCAAAAGTATGGGTAGCCTACGTAAGTTTATTAATTTTTAGAGAATTTTCACTTCAGTTAGCAATAGCAAGAAGCCTTGTATTTTTTCTTTTACAAAAGCTGTTGCCCCAGTCTACCAGAAACCCCTGATTTTCGGATTCCCTTTTGCCAAATGCTAGGTACATCTGGCGTTACTAACCCAATCAGATATTGATGATTTGAACGAAGCTCAGAAATCAACCTATCAAAACCCCTTTATATTGGATCAGGCCAGGGTTAGGGTACCAACAGGCAACAGGTATACAGCCTTAGGCAGAGGCCAAGCCAAACCCTAGATATAGCCAGCATTGGGCATAGGGTGTCCAAAATTCAGGGTTTTGTGCGGTAGACTGTACTAGCCTATAGGCTATACTAAACAATCAACAATGGCTAAAAATGGAAAGTCAGCTGTAATGTTTATGGGCTCTTTCTGGACTTGAAGAAACGAGTCTGCAATAATTATCCTTACATATATTTGTTTCCCAGCCCAGTCCCAGCCAGCTTAGGTTCAAGGAGTATTTATGCTGTTGCTATTAGTTACCATCAGTTTCAAATAATCGGACAATATCAATTTTGCTCCATTGAGTGGCTGATAATAGGAAATACCTTTCTTCAGAAAAAAAAGAGTGCTGTAACACCCTTCACCCTGGGGTACCACCGTGGTACCCCCCCACCCCCAGGAAACATGTCTGATAAAACTCTAGAAATAAAAATACATTTTGTGAAACTCTATACAGAGATGAGCGGCCAGCGAACCTATCTTTGTTTGTCACGCGTTCCTTTAGGGCTGTTCCTTCCCTCGCGGTCAAAACTGCAGTTTCAATTCCTATTTCCTATATGTTTTCGCTCGGGGTGGATTGGTTGGGGGGGTCGCAAGGTTGAAAGAAATGTTTCAATCAGTGGCGCGAAACACACTCACATGGAGATCGGAAAATTTCTGAGAGGGGAAGAGGGGAGGGGAAAAGAAAATTCACAATCAGTGGCGCGAAATACACTCACATGGCGATCGGAAAAATCCTTAAAAGGAAGGGGTGGGAAAAAGAAAATTCGCAGTCAGTGGCGCGACACACACTCGCATTTCGGGAGAGGGTGGTACCGGCAGGGGGGGGGGGAGGTGGCCTAGACCCGTCGAGTGAACGAACCGGTAGCCACAGGAAACCTTTTCAAGTTTATTAATCTTCCCTCTCTTTCTAGATCGGAAACATCGTGCCGGAATGTCCGGAGGTCGGTGTCGCAGGCCATGCAGAAACCGACGCTGAAACTAATGAATTCGTCAATGGAGTGACGCGTATGCGAGTTAAATTACAAAAGACAAAGCTTTCATCTTTCACGACTGACCTGGGAGGCCGAATCAGAGGAGAGGTAAAGATAAGAATATTGTTTCTTAAAGCACAACTCTTACTAGAAATTTTCTTTTCACGATGAAATGGTTCAGAAATAATATTTGCTTTTTTGCAGATATAGATATCTGAAAAAGTCGTCTCACTTTCATCAATTTTGTCAAATTGGTGGGAAAGAAGTTTGGCACTTAGTGATGTGACTGGATATCAGTTTTTCTTTTGGGATGACTTCGAAAAGCGCAGTTTTGGCAATTGTCGTTTTTGCAGAGCAAACGTATATCAGATACCATGGTAACTGCAAAAACGACTAATTGCAGAACTTGTTACCGTGGTATCTGCAAAAGCGCAACTACTGTTTTTCGAAAATGCCATCACGTCCCACATTGAATCCGCTTTAAATAAGCCCTTGTCGACTCTATCCATCCTTGCCGCACTTTGACTCGGATGCCGGACATAAAATAATGAAACTGAACGTGTCATGGTTGAAAAGTGGGGAAACCAAGCAAAATAAAAGAAGTTCAAAACAGACGATAGACTTGACGGTGTAACGTGTCTTCCAAAGTGAAAAACAACATTTTGAAGTTTCTCGTGACTTCGGCACGACCGAAAAGACGCTATGCGTAGGTAGCCCACAAACGGAAACAATGGTGAAAGGTGGAGTTTTCGGAAGCTTTTAATTTCAAAAGGGATCTAGAGATAATAGAAAAGACAGAATAAGCAAGAGTGGTCCTTTAAGTTAAAGATTGCGTCATATGATGGTAGTGCCTGAATAATGAAGAAATGACGTTAATTGACTAAAGTAAGCCAGATCTAGACTTGCTGTTTAAACAGTTCACATAAATCGTGCTGAAATAGTTCTTTAAAGCATCCGTGCCAGTATCTACGTCCATTCATTCTTTGTCCCCATGCCCATTGTGTATTTCAGTCGCTGAATTCTCTTAACATATATTTTTTTTTCGCGGAATAACATGATGACGACGTGCACGGTAATAGGAAATACTGTAGTCTGACCTATTACCTTTTTTGGGCATAGGCTATGTTTTGTCCTGATCAGGATTCGAACGCTCGAAGTTAGAGAGTCAGTAAGCCAGTTTAGCCAAAAGTCTCAGAATTTCCCAATGTTATTTCTTGGTTTTCAGGCTTTGAAAATGCGAAGAAAATAGGTGCAAAACTATTCAGACCTTTCTATCTCCAGTTTTAGAAAGAATAGGCTACACGCCGTTACTGGCTTCTCCAGCAAATCTTTCGCCATCTAAGCACAAATGATCATGTTTTGGTCAGCTGTTTATTATCACCCCAAAGAACGACCATAATTCCTCTACGTGGTTGCGTTACGAACAGACGGCCAGGGTCGGGTGGTTAGGGAATTCCTGCCAGGATTCTCCGCACCATCATCACTTCCATACGGAAAAGTTGAGATTTTTCAACCTTATGATGAAAGTGAAGAAGATCTGGCCGGGAACTCCGGATCGTGTGTTCGCACTATTGCTAGGAAAAGATTTTTGTGCAGTAATCAATTACTCACGTGGAAAGACAATTTAAAGACTAAGTGTAAATCCACTGAAATAAAATTAGGTATTGTGTACTTTAACGTTGGATATAGTGGGGGCAAGATCCGGAGTCCAATCTTTCAACTGTATTTTTAGGCAGCCGGGTGGGGGGTTAAAAGGTGATGGAATTTTTCTTTTGATAAGGGCAGAACAAAATAAATGTAATTAGCTGTATCCTTGGAAAAAAAAATAACTTTAGGTCAAATGGATTTTTTTTTGTCTAGGTAACCCTCTTGAGATCGGAAGCTGCTTTGGTGGAAGGGATGCAACCGTTTGAAATTGATGCAAAGCAGCATACAAAGAGAATTCAGTTTTCGTGTTTGGAGACCGGCTGAACTTCAAAACCCTGATGGAGGCAGTTTCAGCAACAATTGGTATCTACATGAATATTCCTATGTTCCCGTCTTACCTTTGCAATTCAAGTTTTCACGTTGTGAGCCCTTTTATCTTTAGACTTGATCAACGCTTTATCTTTAATCGTAGGCCTACCCTTGAAGCGAAGATATGATTTTTTGGGATATAGGCTACTGCCACTTAATTTTTAAAGGTTGACATCTAGGCCTATCTTATAAACATATCTATATTCGAAGTGCAATTTCAATTTTTCGACACATATAATCGAAGTGTTTTTTCCCGACTATAACTGTTGTGTTAATTTATTTCTCTGTCAGTTGTTTGATCTAAACCAATAAATCAAAATTAATTCTTACACGTGTGTTCAAGGACTCCCGTTAATGTTATAGCTCGGTTATAGGCTATGGTTGCGGCTGACAAGGACGCTAGACTTTATTGGGACCATTGGGGCTCTGAACTGGTCAATTTAAATTCCTTTTAACGAGGCGTTAGAAAAGTTGCTTATTTAAAATTTATTTTTAAAATTTCAAATTAATAAAAAAATATTATATAAAACTGATATTATCGGTATAATACTTCCACTTTTGCAGCTGTAACTCCGCTGCAGCATGCATCAGTCTTGGAATCATACCGGTAAAAAATGTTGACAGAAAGTGTTGGCGAGGTTGAAAACGACTAATCAGGAAGCGTTGAAACCAAGATATGTTGAATTGCCACGGAAATAAAGTGTTATACACTTTTCCTAAAACTTTCTAAAACTGTCGTACAACAGAAAACGCTGGGGAACCTTGACAGAAAGTGTCGGCATGGTTGAAAACGACTAATCAGGAAGCGTTAAAACCAAGGTATGTTGAATTGCCACGGAAATAAAGTGTTATACACTTTTCCTAAAACTTCCTAAAACTGTCGTACAACAGAAAACGCTGGGGAACCTGGGAAAACGTTAATAGAAACTGTCGAATGAGCAAAGATTGTTATGCCAAATCTGTTGATTCGCAGAAACGTTGAGTTGCCACGGAAATAAAGTGTTGTACGCCTTCTAAAACTGTCGGAAGATTAAAAAACTGCTAGGGGCCGAGGGAAAACGTTAACGGAAAATGTTGAATGAGCGAGAACTGCTTTGCCACAACTGTTGAAACGTAGAAACGTTTATTTACCACGGAAATAAAGTGTCTGCGCCATATGGAGATTGGAAATGGGAAAAAAGTGTCGAATTTAGAGGAAAGTGTCGTAAAACTTTTTACAGTGTAGGTCTCAATCTAACTTTTTGTATGTCGTTTTTGCAATCTAGATGAAAGAAATGAGTTCGACCCTACTTACCGTAGTTACTACACATGACGTTCACGAATTTCGGCTTCTTGGCGTCAAGGCTGGAACACATTTTTCTATTTTCGGCTGAATACCATGCTACGCGCTAATCGGGCCAATCGGCAATCACGTTACAGGGATCCGTAGTTACCACGCTCCCGAGCATTGTAAGCAAATTGTTACTATTAGCAAGAACAAATAATCCGATAGAACTTCTGTCTTTAGTCGCATGCAGCGACTATGAAAACCCCGACCAAACTGAGCGGACCTAGATGTATTTACTCTAGCTTTGAGCTGATGTTAATACTCGTTTTCTCCTCTTCCGTCTTCGCCGTTGCTTATAGCACAAGAAATAGTGAAGAAGGCTGGCAGGAGGCGTAGCCTACTCCCAGCGCTGGAGCGCGTCCATAGAACCAATCAGCTTTGACTCCTACTTTTCCTCACCAGCGACATAAATAGCGATTTAGCTATTTGTAGAGGTAACGAAACGTGATGTGGCGCGAAGCTAGTAACCTCCGCTCGTTCATAGCAGACAAGGTATGGGGAAATATTCAACTCCGCATAGACATATTACAGAGATAGGGAGACGGAGGCTCTGTCAGATTACTTGTTCTTGCTATGAGTTATTATTTCGAGAAGGTTGAAACGGTCAGCGTAGTAACTTTCACGAAGGGTGGAGCACACTCAATGAGTTTTACAGAGTAACTTTCAATATCACAGGCAAAGTTTCTTCACGATAGGCTATGTAAAAATAAATCTGTGTACTTCACAATCATTCAAAAATTCTTAATCTTTCAATCAACACAAAATCTATTCGTTTTCCCTGGGACTGGTGAAGCTGGGAAAACTGGTGATGCCAATGCAGCTGCTGCCTAGAAAAAAAAACCTATGAAGTGTCTATCTAAAGTCACAGCAAAGACAGAAAGTTGATTAGGCCTGTTCGTTTCTTGTCCTTGGTATTAAGCTTGGACAATTTAAGGCAATTAGCTGGCAAACTGTAATCAAAGAATTACTAAGTTTTGTTTCTAATTTGTACTCTCTACTCAAAACTTAGTTCATACAATTTTCTCATGTCAGAAGGACTATCGGCGATCAAAAGAACTATCGTCAATAATTACTCTGTAGTAGGTACAGGCACCGCGTAGGCTCCACCCCCGGGCAAAAAGGTATCTAGCATGATTCAAGACTTCTCAATTCTTCCCTTATTTATTCTTGAACGCATCTAGGTGGTGAGCAGAGGGGCTAGACAGTTGCAAGTAAAAACCTAAAGAAATTGAAAGTATGTGCAGTTTACTTTCAGTGTTAATGGTACTTTCATGGGGTTCGTTCCAGCTCTGCCCGAAAGTTACTAAATAGTTACTTTTCAGTCACTTTCACCGTTCCAGCTTGTCACAAAGTTACGGGGAGCACAAGGAAGACCGTCACTTCGAAGTAACTTTTTGTAAAGATAGTACCCGATCATCTTAGCTAACTTTCACTTTCCAAGAGCCGTCTTGAGAAGGGAACTCGGGGCAGCAATGAGAGACAACGCGCAATGCTCAGTCATCCGCTGACACTCGACGAGTGAGCAAGCATTTCATTCCGCTTGTGAGAAACCGGTTTACCATGTCAGAGACGATAGTTACGAATGCAGTGCTTAACTTTATTTCGCGAGCTATGCTAGCTGGAATAAAGAAAGAAATATTCATCAAACGTGCGTAGGAATTTTTCGACCGTGAAAAGATATTGAAGGAAAAAGAACTTCTCCTGAGTAAGTCCGGCTTTTCTGAACGCTTTGTGAAATGTGTGAAGGACGAGGACAATGTTATAGATATAGCCAAACTATTCGTACGATGTGCATCGGGGAATGTCAACATCCCAAAGTTCGTGATCTTTGATCCCCAGGAGGTGCCAGCTTGTGAAGATGAGGTCGGCGCATGCATTATATCGACAGTTAACGGCATGAGTCGTAAGTTTGACGGATTTCTTAGTCGCTTCGATCAGTCTCCGCTGCCATGGCCTGGTGCCCAGGCCATCCCATCTGAACCTAAGTCCTTCCCCGCACCACTCCCCTACTCTGTTGTCTTGAAAAATCCCCCACCCTCAACCAATACTCCCGAGGAAAGAAAAGAGTATCTGGCTAGCATCTGTGGTGACGAAATTGCAGGAGATGACGTGGAACTCCGCCGTTCAAAAAGTGAGTGGCGCCTTGTTGTGAAAACAAAAGCAAAGGCAAGCCTAATTGCATCCGCGATCAACGAAAGCTCACAAGGAATTGAAGTTAAGGTCAAATCTCCCGTATTTATTGGCATAGTCAAGAATATCCCGTCAAACTATGATGCCGATGCAGTTCAATTGCGAATTCCGGACTGTGACAAAGTAGAGCGTTGCGGTAGCAGTCATACTTATAAGGTATTCTTCCAATCTCGCCAAAAACTTGATTTCGCTCTAAGGAATCCCCCGAGGTTTGACCTTGAACGTTTTCAAATTGAAGAGTTTGCATTCCTTCCCAAAAGGTGCTATTCTTGCCAACTTTTTGGCCACTTAGCGGCTAACTGCCCTAACGCTCAGACCTGCTCTCGGTGTGGTGAATTGGGTCATGGTTCACATTCTGATTCTCCATGCACCAAGTCGATAGGATGTGCTCTTTGCAAGTCAAACAGAAATACTTGCCGTTCATTTAGCTGCCCTGAAGTGAAAAAAATCATAGCAAGCCAGGTTAAGCGACCAGTCAATGCACAGCCTAATGGCAGATAAGTTAAACATCATGTCTTGGAATATAAACGGTGGAGTGGTGAGTAAGTTGCCCATTCTTACTGAAATTTGTGCGAAATATAATATTGTGCTGCTACAAGAACACTTCTTAACTGGGGATAAGAAATCACTTCTATGTATACCTGGAACTCATTGTATTTTGATTCAGCCTGCAACGCGCCAGCATAAAGGCGGTCGACCTAGTGGAGGCTTGGCCATAATTACTAATCACCCTGCTACAATTATTGAACAGTCCGAGAATTTCATGGCTGTAACAATAGCCGATGTAGCTGTCATAAATGTTTACCTCCCTACAAATTATGGTGATCAAAATTCGGATAACAAGTTTAACCTTGCTTGCCGAAAACTATTCAAAACTGTGAAGCGAATTTTAAAGCGATATAAAAACTGTGTGATAGCTGGTGACTTTAACTGTAATCTGTTGGATGAAAAGTGTAAAAGAGCAGCAGTTATTAATAAGGCATTTAATAGAAATTTTAAGGTATTGCCCAAGGATAAACCGTATTCATTTGTATCGTGTAGTAGTACGACATCAAACTTGGACCATATATTGTTTACTATGGATTGTGATTCTGTTGTTTCGGTTGGAGAGGATGGGTTTTATAATGATCACCTACCGATCTCGGTGTCTCTTCTCCCCGGAAAACTTCCCCCGCATACGCAAGGTAAACCAAAATGGCATACCCGTAAATCTTGGAAAAATATCGATACTGATATATTTTCTTATGTTTGTGATAATCTACTGGGTAAAATTAAAGTACCATTCCATCTTCTTCAGATCAGTGCAAATAAGATTTACCTATGGTTCACACTGCTGCGATTTCGCGCAAAATTCTGCGTCATCCGACATACGACACAAATCGTACGACAAGTGACGCAGAACTGTGCGTTTTGTCGCAGTGTCGTATGCGTTGAAAAATTTCAACTCATCCGACATAACGCATGCGATTTTTTTAGGGAAAGAAAAGAAAGAACAAAGATTAGTTAATTTTCAAGACTAAAAATTGCTCTACCTTGTTCTGATTGTAATCCTAGGATGGCTGAATGCAAAATATCTTCTGAATAAACTTGTATTAACCTGTTTTGAACAAGATGACCTATAGGTTTTGACTGAAAATTTCCTAATGCTGGGTGGTATTTAGAAGTGTAATCTCCCCACATCTTCATAGGTCATAGGTCGTTTCCCCAAGGGCTCCTTTGTCCGTTTGCAGATTACTCTTGACGAAAAATTTCGTTTTCCTTTTGCGTCTGCGTGGTGGTGAGAACATCCGTGCGATTCTGTCGCACGTTGGAACAGCAAAGAAAAAATCGTGTCGCATACGACGTAGCAGTGTGAACCAAGGGTTATGCAGAGCAGGAACTTTGGGCATCACTCAATATTTATTCCGCAGAAATAACACATGCCCTAAAGTGCGCCGAAAAGTGTGCTGTGCCTTCTAGACGTGTTCGCCCTGATACCCAAAAATCTGGCTGGTCTCAAAATGAGAATTTAAAATCAGCGTGTAATGATTCAAAATTTTGGCTAAATCTTTGGCATCAGTGCGGTAAACCCCGTAGCGGTGTTGTAAACTCGGTGCGCATATATACGAAGCGTAAATTCCGCAAGTCCCTAGATGAGCATAGAGTGAAAATTAAGGAAGACCTCACGGACAAAATTGCTGCAGATACTAATCTGCTTTGGAAGTGTCGCCCAAAACCTTTAAAAAATATCCAACCTACCGTTGAAATTCCGCAAGATTCATGGGTATCGTACTTTTCTAGTGAATTCTCTTCCCCAGACCCGTCGGTTGAGAATGCATTTTCTGAAGAACTGGAATTACTAATATCAAAAGGAACCCGGTGCGAGTTGTCTGTGAAAGAAGGTGATATACTCGACGCGATTAAAAATATGAAGAAAAAGTTTTCTATGGATGCTGATGGCATTTGTGGTAAACATCTCGAACATGGAGGCCGTTTACTTGTGTCCCACTTATCGGTTCTTTTCCAAATAATTTTCAATGTCGGTTTTGTTACGGACTCTTTTTGCGTTGGAATTATTTCTCCTATTTCAAAAAAGGGAAAACCGAGCGGTTTTTGTTCATCGTATAGACCCATCACAGTTTCAAGTGTTCTGTGTAAGTTATTTGAGTTACTTATTATTTCAAGGATAAAAGCGAAATGTAAAATGCCCGGTTTTCAATTTGGTTTCATAAAGGGCCTAGGTTGCGCACAATTACTCCGTTCGCTATGTAATGTTTTGAAAGATGCACATGAAAGCGATGAAATGCTTGCTATTGGTACTTATGATGTGCAACGTGCTTTTGACTCGATTATACATCCCCAAGCTATGCTAGAACTTATAAAATCGGGAGTTGAAATAGATGTGGTAGCCCCACTTTACGACATGTATCTTAAAGTGCAGGTTAAATTGCCTCATTCACAAAAGCTAACTATTGATATCCCGGTAGAAAAGGGTATCAAACAAGGGTCGATAACGTCCCCTATTGTGTTTAACAATGCGCTTCTGCCTGCCCAGAGTAACATTGATACGTCTTGTATATTCCGCGGTTTAGATGTTTCGAAGTTTCGTTATGCGGATGATCTTTTTAACATAAGTCGAACTGTTGCTGGTCTTGAACGGTATTTCCGAAATCTAAGTACTAACTATGATAAGATTGGTATGTCTTTGAATCCAGATAAATCCAAAGTGCTTTTGTTTAATTGCAAAGATCCTATTGAAGCTCCGGTTAATTTGGGAGATACTGTTGCTACTCCAGTCGATCACTTCATGTACTTGGGTATCCCAATCGGTCGGACTATTGCTGCTACGCGGAAGCTTCTGGTACAGCACATTGAGAATAAAGTGCGAAATTCTTACGTTTCAGTAGTTGTATCCCAGCTAAATTTTGGTAGGAAACTACTTACTCGAATATTCAACAGCTCAGTCATGGGCCATTTTCTGTGTATCGTTCCCTTCTGGGACATATTAAGTGACAGTGATAAAGCTGACCTCCGAAAATTTTATTTTAAATATGGGAAATATCTCCTTGGAATCCCGTCTTGGTCAAGAAATAGACCTCTAGTTCGAAAATACGGTCTGCGGGAACCGGTAACTGAAATGGCCGAACACTTCAAGCGGATGACTGCTGACAAGCCGTCTTACCACCCCTGGAGCGGCATTCTATTCTAGTATTTATCGAATTTGTTGTTGTTTTGTATTTGGGTATGAGTTTATTAGTTCTTTCTTTTTCTTTTCTTTTTCTGTACTCCGTCTCATGCTTTTGTAGCTGTTGTAGATGGGTTATAAATAAATACATACAGACATACATTATCTCGTCCCGTAGTAACTTCGACCGTTCCAGGTAGTAGTTAATTTGTGACGTCACACGCAGTTACTCCGAAGTAACTACGAAGAAGAGCTGGAACGAACCCATGGTCTCAGTAAACCTATCACCTAGAATTATTAAACAAGACCAAAGGTTCCGATTGGATCCCGAAAATTCAATATTTGATCCAGACAATTAGGTTTTGTCTTAGCCAGATCCAGTCTTCGCCGGGCCAAATAGCTACTCATTAAGAAATCCAAGCTCAGATATGGATTCAGCATGTGCATTTTCCTCTATAAGCCGATCGAAACGATCCTAGCTTACTTTTGTGAATTTTGCGGTTTTGACGAAATTCAAGAACTACTTGTCCGGCGAAAAGCTAAAGCTCAAAAACGGATTCAGCGTATCTCCCTACCCCTATATCCAACATCTAATCAACTTCAAATAAAAATTTAGCTTCTAAAAAATTTTCCGGTTTTGGCCGGATTCCGGGCGAACTACTTGTCTGGCGATAAAATAGTTTTCGTATTCTTGTTCAACATGCCTTCTTACCCCTACATCAAACATCTAATCAACTTCAGATAAGACTTTAACTTCTAACAAACTTCCCGGTTTTGGCCGGATTCTGGACGAACTACTAGTCCGGCGATAAAATGGTTTTTATATTCGTGTTCAGCGTGTCTTCTTACCCCATACTCGACTATCACATTAGCTGTTTAAAAAAATTTTGCTTGCCCCTTAATTTAAACCCCCTCCCTCACCCCTAAATGTGAAGCTACAAGGCCCATCTACGAACTCGACCTTACTCTTGACCCAAAGAATCCCCACAGCAAGTTTCATCAAAATATCTCACTGCCTTCGAGATTTATCGTGCTTACAGCAACTTTTGCGATGTCATAGGTATCCCTCCACTTACGTTTTTGGATCCCAAAAACAAATATCACATGGTATATTTCAAGGATAAACACTCACCTATTTACTAAAGCTCTCTGTGGAACCAGTCAGCGGGGTTTAGCAAACATGGCTGTTGTTGTGAGTGTACAAATCTTGATACAATGCTGTGATGCATAGGTGCACTACAGGTCAGAATCCTGGGCTGCACTTGGTAGATCACATTATGAATTATGTGCGTCTATTGGCCAGACATCATGTTTTCTATTCCTATCTGTAAAAATTAAAGCATTTCAATCAACTCTCCAGTGTTGTTTTGTATTGCAGATTGCTTAAAGTTTAACCGAAAAGGACTGAGATAGAACAATCTAGTTACCCATCACTTATTCACTTAAATTGGCTTGAAGACCCACTGAAAATGCGTTACTTGGTTGCTCCGCTATTCAGGAATAATCGATTTTCAAATAGTGGAATTTCCGTGTGATTTTTGGTACCTTTGTTGTATGCCTTACCTTTACCCTTATGCCTTTTTGTTCAGGCACTAAGCAATCTTCACCAATATCGCCTCTTCCCACTGAAAAGCCTTGTTTGTGTTTAGATAAAAATTTCCCGCGTCATAGTAGAATTTTCTCTGTGGGGACGGCCGCAGTTATTCTGAACATCATAACTAAGGCAGATGTTGGAAAACAAAAAATCCCTTTGCAGAATCCAATTAATTCAGTGTACTCAACTAAATGACAAAAAAATAAGTTGGCTTTTCAGTTAAACCTTAAGCTTCCTCATTGCTGTCCCATGATTCCTATTTATGCTACTTTCAAAACAGAACTGACACAGTCTTGACAGAAAGGCAGCCAGACCACACAGACTTAGTGCATTAGGCTGGCCATACCCAAGTTCTCTGTTAATCAGTCTGCTTGTCTGTCGGTCAAGCTATGTCAGCGTGAAGCTATGTTCTGTGGATTGCATACAAATAGGATTAAAAAGAAGTGTAGCCTGCCATTTGAAGACCCTGACAAGCTAAAAAAAATGGTTCTCTTAGTCTACCCTACTCTACCCAACTCTGTGTTATTCGATCTGGTTGCTGGTCTGTCAGACTACACCAGTCACTAGTGTTCTGAGGATTGTATAAATAATTGTTAATGGCAGGGTAGTATTATCTGATTTAACTCTAACCATCAATATTGTGTGGTGTTATGGGGTGCTCAAGCTTTTCTCATAGTCTATCCCACGTTACTCAAGTATGAGCTGACCAGTTTGGTTGTCTGTATGTCAGGTTGTGTCAGCAATAATTTTCTGGTCGGGGACTTGCACACACAAATTATTCTAAAGGAAGGGTATAGTTTGCGACAAGTTGCCTGGTCCCAACTGACAAGCTAAAAAACATTTATCACATGCAGATATTTTTATTGGCTCAAACAATCAATACTGTGTCATGTTACTGGAGTGCTCAAGCTTTTTGTACAGATTACCTTACTGTAATTGGTCTAGCTGTCTGTCTGTCAGATCTAATCAGCTTGAACTGGAGTCTCTTTTTTTTTAGGATTGTATATAGCCTTAGTTAGTACAAATAAGAATGTAAGAGTTCTCAAGCTTTTCCCAACAATTTTAAAAATACGTAAAATAGTCCAGGTAAACAACCCAAAACAACCTCCAAGGCTTTGTACAAAGCACAAGCTTTGCAGCACTTTTCAACCTAGTAACAGATTTTGGTGGCTAGAGGCATAAAATCACAGCAATTCTTAATTTATTAACTACATTTTTTAATTTCATCCAGCTAACCGATCTGGAGGATTTCCCACTATAAGCCATTTACTTCTCTCAGTTAGCAGACATAAATCCTTATAAGCCGTTTTTTGCCACCATTGTTCTTGTACTAAGGATCGAGCTCCCTCCAACCAACCTACGTTCTCAGGCAGCAAATTCGAACTGTTCATGTTGAGTGCAAA
The DNA here is from genome assembly GCA_023053555.1 of Branchinecta lindahli. Taxonomy (NCBI): domain Eukaryota; kingdom Metazoa; phylum Arthropoda; class Branchiopoda; order Anostraca; family Branchinectidae; genus Branchinecta; species Branchinecta lindahli. Next base: position 1,394,057 of record JAKZAO010000015.1, read on the forward strand.
ATAAGGCGGTTTTTTGTCACCGGCAAACTGGATGGGATGCCGAAACACAATGGATGACGGAGAGTCGGCAAAAAATGTAACTACTGTTCTCACTTGACTAAGAGCAAAATAATGATAATCATACCAGAAGGCGGCAGCTGGAATTCCTGCAGGTTATTTAGTTTTTCTTTTTTTGTGGCAGAAAATTTTACAGTTTTACAAAAACCTTTTATTGGCCTAAAAAGTTGTTTTTATAAAATTTGGAAAAAAAACACTTTTCGCCAATTTTACTTTGATTTAATGCTCACAAATTTCAGAGAAAACAAATAAAAAGTTTTGAGCCAAAGTTGCACTTCTAGTTCTATCTTCCAGCCCAAAAAATAGTTCCTTCCATTAATTTTACAGTATCATTTTAAGTAGCTACTGTAATCTCTGAGTATATCATGCTACCAAATCCTTTTCAAATTACATCCATAATTCATCTGTTACAGTCGCTACACTCCAAGCCAAACATGGTACACCATAATTCCGGATTCTGTTGAAAGAAGCATACCTCTACACTACAGTAACTTACTATACTTTACTGCCACTGGTAGCCTAATCTACTATGGTACAGCAACCTGTCAAGTACATACCAGTTTGAAGAATCTTCATCATTCTTTTGTGGTGGGCCTAATGGCTCAACTCTCATTGAAGTTTGAGAAGATGAGGACACTTCAGGAGGAGCAACTGGCTGGTACAAATATCCACCGCTGCCCTGTTCTTCCGGGAGAAAATCCTCCTCACTAGTTGCACTGGTCTCACTACTGCTAGGGCTGCTACTGCTAGACATTTCTACAAATACACAACTTTCTTTCTACAAATACACAAAGCCCACTAGTTCACTAGATACAGCGCTTGGGCAATTTGAAATATTACGACGCAGCAACGACGAATTCTCCGAAACATAAGTAGCGGCAATGCAAAAATTCGTGTGACTGCTTGGAAACCCCGCAATGTGATGTTCAACGTGAAAAGCGGCCGAAGACAGCTAAATCCGAGATGAAAGAATGTTCATTAGAAAAGGTTTCGGAAGTAAGCAGGTCTATTGGGGATAGGGATGGAGTGTAAAATAGCGTATTAGAGTCCTCTGTGCTTTAACTATATGACTGAATGCCTTGATTATTTCAGCACCCGTTTTATCTTTCAAAGGGGCACACCAAGCATATTTACTAAAGCAATCAATTACAGTTAAGATATAATTTGTTTTATCATTCGCTTTTTTATATTTCTGCATGTCAACTGAATCAGCTTGCCATTGCTCATCCACATAGTGAACATAGACTCGTCTCCTTTCAAAGTTATGATAAGAAGGTTTGTGTAAGGTATACACATTCTCATTTTGCAACACATTTTTTATTTTATCTTTAAAAACGTTCACTCCATTTTCTTTAAATTTTCTGTGAATATCATCCACACCTGAATAATTATAATAATACGTATTTAAAATATCTTTTTCTGCGTCGAGGTTTTTTTTAAAAACAGATTTTTCCTTGATCCGCAAAAAACACAATTACCTTTTAGCATTGGAACATTATTTTTCTGTGACACTGTCTTAAACATTGCTTCAGTGTCAGTTTTCTTTTTACATTTCATACAATAAATATCCATTTATTAGAAAACAATTTTTATAAACGAAAAGCTACCAACTTCATTTTGCGCTTAAACTAGGAAATACAGTGAAATCCACAGTTTAATTCATTTAAATTTTGAACAGCAAGATTTTCATAAGCTATTTTTTTCTTTGAAGTTTTTAGATATTTCATTATTTCTTTTCCTGGGGGTATACCGAAAGAATTGAAAAATTCGACATAGGGTTGATCAGGTAGATTAAAATACGCTACCCAGTGAGTTCCAGGCATTCCGAGTTTATCATAATTAATGACACCACATTCTAGGTTATTTATTTGTTTAGGTAGCGTATCTATAGAGAAAACACCTCTAAAATATGGTATATCCCCTAATGCGTCCATAATATCAAAATTGGTTATAGGTCCTACTTTACTTTTGCTTCTTTTTTGATATCCACGTAACCTATGACCTACAACTTTTTGTGTTCCAGGAAGTGTAAGCGCACCACCTGCGTTGACATCCTTCTTAGGCCTTCCACGTCCCACAACTTTTTGTGTTCCAGGAAGTGTAAGCGCCCCACCTGTGTTGGTTATGTTATCAACCAATTTTTTACCAGCGAATGTACCCAAAGCAGCAGCACCACTTGTTAAAGCTGCCTTACCAAGCGTAATTGCTAAGGGTATTAGGAAAGGAAGTAATCCACCCTTTTGAATCGCTTCTTTCATCTGTTTATATGATACATCAATATCACAACCCTTATTATTCATTTTATATGTTTCAATTTTATCAATTTGTCGTTTACCTAAAAGTAACTTGACTGGTTCTCGTTCATTTTGTCTGACATTTTTGTTTAGCATTAAAACATTTCTTCAGCTTTCCTTTCTGAAGCTTTGACAAATAAACTGTATACTCCATTGTTTCAACCATTTATTAGAAAAATAATTTATCGTATAAATTTTTATTTCTTTAGTTTTCATTATGTCTTCTGTTTTCTTAACAAAATCTTGATCAAAAGGTTTTTGCTCTAGAAGCCTTTTTAAAATGTTTACGACTGCTCTTTCAATACCATTGATATGCAGATCTTGATTCAAATTATCTGAACAAATACTATTGATGAATTTTTCTTGATTTCCGAGCTTTTTGTCAATACTTTTCCTAAGGTCAAGAAGCTTTTTGTCAATACTTTTGCTAAGGTCACCAATCTTTGTTTCAATACTTTTGCTAAGTTTTTCTTGGTTTTCGAGCTTTTTGTCAAAATCTAAAAGATACGTAATTAACGTTTCTAAATTAACAGCATCCTTTTTGTTTCTATGGTCTTGAACATTTGTGATTACTTTATCCCCAGCATCAATTTCTTTTTCACTAACTCGAATTGTTTGTTTTACAAATAACCCTTTATCTTTATTCCTTACCAATGAATTATCAGGAGAATCATCTACCGCAGTTAATCTGTTGATATCTTCGCTAAAGTATTGGTTGGTTTGCACTTGGCCTGCAGTAATTTGTTCTTTAAATTGATTCAAAATCACAGTCATAGATCTTAAGCTAATAGCATCCTTATCTGTTTTGGCATCACCTAAGTTAATAATTCGTCTATCTTGTAGGTTAATGTTGCCATTTTCATCAGTAACTTTCGATTCGTTAGCAACCTTTTTTCCAACACTACCAAATTTATTCATTTATTATAGAAATAAATTATCCGGTAAATTTTTCAAAGTTTTTCCTGTACTTCAGGGTTTTAACCTTTGTTTTTAAATCTATGAAGAAAAAACCGTAGCCCTTGGTTGCAGTCTCGAATTGTTTGAGAAATTTGTCATTGTCTATACTGGATACATGGCTTTGTCTTATTAATTTTACTTCTTTTGGATTAGAACACTGAAAGAATGCAAAATAATTACACTGAAGTCTTACCACCTTTGGCGTTTTATGATAGCTCTGTGATAAATAAACAATTGAAGCATTTTTCTTTCTTCCTCTTATGAATAAATCTTCTATTTTCTTCTGGTCTTTTTCAGTTACAAAATCATCAAAGATAATGAAGTTCTGATACTTGGGGTCTAGGTCGTCAACATCGATAATATCATTAAGGTCATTACTTACGGTTAAAATATTCGTTTTACATTTTAATTCCAAAGTGTTTAAATTGTCTATAAGGTCTTTATATTTATCTTCTTCAAGATCTTTTGCATACAAATATATTCGGCTGAAACAGATGTATTCATAAATTAAATTCAAGAGTAAATTGGTTTTCCCTGTTCCTGAACTTCCACAAATTAATAATCTAAATGGCCACTGAGGTGCAAGTTCGTGCTTGTTCTGATAGTTGCTCTTTTCGCTAAAATCATACATTTTTATTGGTGCCTTTTCATTCATTTATTTAGGAAGAATTTTTCATTATAAGGTTTACTGAAGTAGGTACTTGAATTTGAAGAAGGTACTTGAATTTTTGAAGTAGGTACTTGAATTTTTTAACTAGGTACTTGAATTTTTGAGGTAGGTACTTGCATTTTTGAAGTATGTACTTGAGTTTTTGAAGTAGGTACTTGAATTTTTGAAGCAGGTACTTGAATTTTTTAACTAGGTTCTTGAATTTTTGAAGTAGGGACTTGAATTTTTGAAGTAGGTACTTTAATTTGTTAACTAGGTACTTGAATTTTTGAAGTAGGGACTTGAATTTTGAAGTAGGTACTTAATTTTGCAGTAGGTACTTAATTTTGAAGTAGGTACTTGAATTTAATGTTTATAACCTAAAGGTAAAGTTGTGTATTTATCGCTTGTTACTGTCCTTTTATCATCCTTAGGATCTCACGCTTTTTTATTCTGCTCTTCTAGAAACATATTGTCCTTATCATAAGCATATACTTTTGATCGAAATCCAACAAATTCTGTCATAATTTGTCCTGGTAATTCATCTTTCATCATTCCTATCACTTTCTTATCTACATTAGGAAACCCATATGGATTATCTTTCGCATAATCAGATGTATCGAACCTCTCATTCAAATCTTGTTTGATATCTTCATAGAAATCCTCGGTTCGAATGTCGTATATGAAAGAATCAGTATCCATATAACATAAATCTATTTTATCCCCATATTTAGGTTTCATTTAATCATAATGGAATTCATACATCAATAGCTGGGATAGTTCCAGTACAGCAAAACCTATATAGATTGGTTTGTCTAGTTTTATCTTTTCCTTTGACATTCTTGCCACAGAAAAGTTTTCACTGAAAATAATCTCAGATTTAAAGTTGGGTTTCTTTATTATTTTTTCTCTTGTTTTATCATCAGTTATTATTTCAATATCAGCTCGTTTCCTTACGTTTTCCATGGTTTTTCCAAAGCAAGCGTTATTCATCAGCTTAAGAAAGTCCTTTTCAAAATCATTTGTACCTTTAGTTCTCAGTGCTGTGTTGTGGTCTATGTATCCTTTTAAGTAAGCACTTTCAATGAATCCTAGTATTCTATGTACTTTTTTCAGTATCAGACCTTTTTTTAAACAGAATTCTAGGTTCCTGTGGTGAACTACGTAGTTGTTTTTATCCAGTAAGGTCGTACATAGTTTTCCATTGAAATGTTCTGGTGCTAATGGCAGATCTTTGTGGAAGTGGAAAAGTTCTTTCGGGTATTCAAAATCTACTTCATAGATAGCACCCTCATTCGGCAATTGTGTCACCGAATTAATATGATTTTTTAGATGGTTATAATACTCGAGTGAACTGTATTCATTTCTTTCTTTCAAATCATCCGGTATGCGAATGAATTGGAAATCATTCGCTGGTAATTTCTGTGACATCGCCCATCTGTAAGACTGAAATCACTGAAAATCCCCACTTTGATCACGATCACATGACTGGAAAGAATAGGGGTTTTACTCATACGGAATGCAATATGAAATACAGAATTCCCAAACATATCCCTGTAGTGATGCATAACTTATCAAAGTACGATTCCCATCTATTTGTGAAAGAGTTGCCTGATAACGGAATATTTGAATCAGCAGAAAGTTTTATATCATTCTCGAAATCAATAAGTATTTCAAGACAGGTTACGGAAATAAATTCATAGATTCCATCAGATTCATGGCTTCATCGTTGGACAAGCTATCAGCAAATTTAGCAAAATGCGATTGCAAAGAATCCTGTAATCATCTGAGGGAGAATTTCAAGTACACATCAAATAGTTTCAAAAACGATGAAGAGTTCAAAGAAATAATTAAAAAAGGGGTGTATCCTTATGAATTCGTAGACAGTTTCAGTAAAATGGATTGTACAAAGTTACCACCCATAGAAAGCTTTTATTCTAGGTTAACAGGAAAAGATATTAGCAAAAGTGACTATAAGAGAGCGGTCTCTATATGGAAGCAATTTAATTGCGAAACATTACTTCATTATACCAAGTTGTACCTAAAAAGTGATGTGTTAATTCTATCAGATGTTGTAGAGAATTTCAGAAATGTATGTATACATAATTATGACTTGGATCCGCTTCATTACTTCTCAGCTCCAGGACTAACATGGGATTCTTTCCTAAAGCATTCGAAAGTAGAATTACTGTTATTCTCAAAGGAAGACATGTATACAATCATTGAAAAGGGGATAAGAGTGATGTGTTAATTCTATCAGATGTTGTAGAGTTGTAGAGACGTTGTTTTGTCGAGGCAGGATCCGGGTTCGTTGACTGAATTGGCTAAGTCCAAAGTGGAGGCAGGATCCGGGTTCGTTGACTGAATTGACTAAGTCCAAAGTGGAGGCATGATCCGGGTTCGTTTACTGAATTGACTAAGTCCAAAGTGGAGGCAGGATCCGGGTTCGTTGATGAGGCAGGATCCGGGTTCGATGACGAGGCAGGATCCGGGTTCTTTGTCGAGGCAGGATCCAGGTTCGTTGAGTGAATTGACCAAGTCCAAACTGGAGGCAGGATTCGGGTTCGTTGACTGAATTGACTAAGTCCAAATTGGAGGCAGGATTCGGTTTCGTTGACTGAATTGACTAAGTCCAAATTGGAGGCAGGATTCGGGTTCGTTGACTGAATTGACTAAGTCCAAAGTGGAGGCAGGATTCGGGTTCGTTGACTGTATTGACTAGGTCCAAATTGGAGGAAGGATTCGGGTTCGTTGATTGAATTGACTAAGTCCAAAGTGGAGGCAGGATCCGGGTTCGTTGATGAGGCAGGATCCGGGTTCTTTGTCGAGGCAGGATCCGGGTTCGTTGACTGAATTTACTAAGTCCAAATTGGAGGCAGGATTCGGGTTCGTTGACTGAATTGACTAAGTCCAAAGTGGAGGCAGGATCCGGGTTCGTTGCCTGAATTGACTAAGTCCAAAGTTGAGGTAGGATTCGGGTTCGTTGACTGAATTGACTAAGTCCAAAGTGGAGGCAGGATTCGGGTTCGTTGACTGAATTGACTAAGTCCAAATTGGAGGCAGGATTCGGGTTCGTTGACTGAATTGACTAAGTCCAAAGTGGAGGCAGGATCCGGGTTCGTTGACTGAATTGACTAAGTCCAAAGTGGAGGCAGGATCCGGGTTCGTTGACGAGGCAGGATCCGGGTTCTTTGTCGGGGCAGGATCCAGGTTCGTTGAGTGAATTGACTAAGTCCAAAATGGAGGCAGGTTCCGGGTTCGTTGTTTTGTCGAGGCAGGATCCGGGTTCGTTGACTGAATTGACTAAGTCCAAAGTGGAGGCAGGTTCCGGGTTCGTTTACTGAATTGACTAAGTCCAAAGTGGAGGCAGGATCCGGGTTCGTTGATGAGGCAGGATCCGGGTTCGATGACGAGGCAGGATCCGGGTTCTTTGTCGAGGCAGGATCCAGGTTCGTTGAGTGAATTGACCAAGTCCAAAGTGGAGGCAGGATCCGGGTTCGTTGACTGAATTGACTAAGTCCAAAGTGGAGGCAGGATCCGGGTTCGTTGACTGAATTAACTAAGTCCAAAGTGGAGGCAAGATCCGGGTTCGTTGACGAGGCAGGATCCGGGTTCGTTGACGAGGCAGGATCCGGGTTCGTTGACTGAATTTTGACTAAGTCCAAAGTGGAGGCAGGATCCGGGTTCGTTGATGAGGCAGGATCCGGGTTCGTTGTCGAGGCAGGATCCAGGTTCGTTGACTGAATTGACTAAGTCCAAAGTGGAGGCAGGATCCGGGTTCGTTGACTGAATTGACTAAGTCCAAAGTGGAGGCAGGATTCGGGTTCGTTGACTGAATTGACTAAGTCCAAAGTGGAGGCAGGATCCGGGTTCGTTGCCTGAATTGACTAAGTCCAAAGTTGAGGTAGGATTCGGGTTCGTTGACTGAATTGACTAAGTCCAAAGTGGAGGCAGGTTTCGGGTTCGTTGACTGAATTGACTAAGTCCTAATTGGAGGCAGGATTCGGGTTCGTTGACTGAATTGACTAAGTCCAAAGTGGAGGCAGGATCCGGGTTCGTTGACTGAATTGACTAAGTCCAAAGTGGAGGCAGGATCCGGGTTCGTTGACGAGGCAGGATCCGGGTTCTTTGCCGAGGCAGGATCCAGGTTCGTTGAGTGAATTGACTAAGTCCAAAATGGAGGCAGGTTCCGGGTTCGTTGTTTTGTCGAGGCAGGATCCGGGTTCGTTGACTGAATTGACTAAGTCCAAAGTGGAGGCAGGTTCCGGGTTCGTTGTTTTGTCGAGGCAGGTTCCGGGTTCGTTGTTTTGTCGAGGCAGGATCCGGGTTCGTTGACTAAATTGGCTAAGTCCAAAGTGGAGGCAGGATCCGGGTTCGTTGACTGAATTGACTAAGTCCAAAGTGGAGGCAGGATTCGGGTTCGTTGACTGAATTGACTAAGTCATAATTGGAGGCAGGATTCGGGTTCGTTGACTGAATTGACTAAGTCCAAAGTGGAGGCAGGATCCGGGTTCGTTGACTGAATTGACTAAGTCCAAAGTGGAGGCAGGATCCGGGTTCGTTGATGAGGCAGGATCCGGGTTCGATGACGAGGCAGGATCCGGGTTCTTTGTCGAGGCAGGATCCAGGTTCGTTGAGTGAATTGACCAAGTCCAAAGTGGAGGCAGGATCCGGGTTCGTTGACTGAATTGACTAAGTCCAAAGTGGAGGCAGGATCCGGGTTCGTTGACTGAATTAACTAAGTCCAAAGTGGAGGCAGGATCCGGGTTCGTTGACGAGGCAGGATCCGGCTTCGTTGACGAGGCAGGATCCGGGTTCGTTGACTGAATTTTGACTAAGTCCAAAGTGGAGGCAGGATCCGGGTTCGTTGACTGAATTGACTAAGTCCAAAGTGGAGGCAGGATCCGGGTTCGTTGACTGAATTGACTAAGTCCAAAGTGGAGGCAGGATTCGGGTTCGTTGACTGAATTGACTAAGTCCAAAGTGGAGGCAGGATTCGGGTTCGTTGACTGAATTGACTAAGTCCAAATTGAAGGCAGGATTCGGGTTCGTTGACTGAATTGACTAAGTCCAAAGTGGAGGCAGGATCCGGGTTCGTTGATTAGGCAGGATCCAGGTTCGTTGACGAGGCAGGATCCGGGTTCTTTGTCGAGGCAGGATCCAGGTTCGTTGATTGAATTTACTAAGTCCAAAGTGGAGGCAGGATCCGGGTTCGTTGACTGAATTAACTAAGTCCAAAGTGGAGGCAGGATCCGGGTTCGTTGACGAGGCAGGATCCGGGTTCGTTGACAAGGCAGGATCCGGGTCCGTTGACTGAATTTTGATTAAGTCCAAAGTGGAGACAGGATCCGGGTTCGTTGATGAGGCAGGATCCGGGTTCTTTGTCGAGGCAGGATCCGGGTTCGTTGACTGAATTGACTAAGTCCAAAGTGGAGGCAGGATTCGGGTTCGTTGACTGAATTGACTAAGTCCAAATTGGAGGCAGGATTCGGGTTCGTTGACTGAATTGACTAAGTCCAAAGTGGAGGCAGGATCCGGGTTCGTTGATGAGGCAGGATCCGGGTTCTTTGTCGAGGCAGGATCCGGGTTCGTTGACTGAATTGACTAAGTCCAAAGTGAGGCAGGATCCGGGTTCGTTGACTGAATTGACTAAGTCCAAAGTTGAGGCAGGATTCGGGTTCGTTGACTGAATTGACTAAGTCCAAATTGGAGGCAGGATTCGGGTTCGTTGACTGAATTGACTAAGTCCAAAGTGGAGGCAGGATCCGGGTTCGTTGACTGAATTGACTAAGTCCGAAGTGGAGGCAGGATCCGGGTTCGTTGACGAGGCAGGATCCGGGTTCTTTGTCGAGGCAGGATCCAGGTTCGTTGAGTGAATTGACTAAGTCCAAAGTGGAGGCAGGATCCGGGTTCGTTGACTGAATTGACTAAGTCCAAAGTGGAGGCAGGATCCGGGTTCGTTGATGAGGCAGGATCCGGGTTCGTTGACGAGGCAGGATCCGGGTTCTTTGTCGAGGCAGGATCCAGGTTCGTTGAGTGAATTGACTAAGTCCAAAGTGAGGCAGGATCCGGGTTCGTTGACTGAATTGACTAAGTCCAAATTGGAGGCAGGATTCGGGTTCGTTGACTGAATTGACTAAGTCCAAAGTGGAGGCAGGATCCGGGTTCGTTGACTGAATTGACTAAGTCCAAAGTGGAGGCAGGATCCGGGTTCGTTGACGAGGCAGGATCCGGGTTCTTTGTCGAGGCAGGATCCAGGTTCGTTGAGTGAATTGACTAAGTCCAAAGTGGAGGCAGGATCCGGGTTCGTTGACTGAATTAACTAAGTCCAAAGTGGAGGCAGGATCCGGGTTCGTTGACGAGGCAGGATCCGGGTTCGTTGACAAGGCAGGATCCGGGTCCGTTGACTGAATTTTGATTAAGTCCAAAGTGGAGACAGGATCCGGGTTCGTTGATGAGGCAGGATCCGGGTTCTTTGTCGAGGCAGGATCCGGGTTCGTTGACTGAATTGACTAAGTCCAAAGTGGAGGCAGGATTCGGGTTCGTTGACTGAATTGACTAAGTCCAAATTGGAGGCAGGATTCGGGTTCGTTGACTGAATTGACTAAGTCCAAAGTGGAGGCAGGATCCGGGTTCGTTGATGAGGCAGGATCCGGGTTCTTTGTCGAGGCAGGATCCGGGTTCGTTGACTGAATTGACTAAGTCCAAAGTAAAGGCAGGATTCGGGTTCGTTGACTGAATTGACTAAGTCCAAATTGGAGGCAGGATTCGGGTTCGTTGACTGAATTGACTAAGTCCAAAGTGGAGGCAGGATCCGGGTTCGTTGACTGAATTGACTAAGTCCAAAGTTGAGGCAGGATTCGGGTTCGTTGACTGAATTGACTAAGTCCAAATTGGAGGCAGGATTCGGGTTCGTTGACTGAATTGACTAATTCCAAAGTGGAGGCAGGATCCGGGTTCGTTGACTGAATTGACTAAGTCCGAAGTGGAGGCAGGATCCGGGTTCGTTGACGAGGCAGGATCCGGGTTCTTTGTCGAGGCAGGATCCAGGTTCGTTGAGTGAATTGACTAAGTCCAAAGTGGAGGCAGGATCCGGGTTCGTTGACTGAATTGACTAAGTCCAAAGTGGAGGCAGGATCCGGGTTCGTTGATGAGGCAGGATCCGGGTTCGTTGACGAGGCAGGATCCGGGTTCTTTGTCGAGGCAGGATCCAGGTTCGTTGAGTGAATTGACTAAGTCCAAAGTGGAGGCAGGATCCGGGTTCGTTGACTGAATTGACTAAGTCCAAAGTGGAGGCAGGATCCGGGTTCGTTGACTGAATTAACTAAGTCCAAAGTGGAGGCAGGATCCGGGTTCGTTGACGAGGCAGGATCCGGGTTCGTTGACAAGGCAGGATCCGGGTTCGTTGACTGAATTGACTAAGTCCAAAGTGGAGGCAGGTTCCGGGTTCGTTGTTTTGTCGAGGCAGGATCCGGGTTCGTTGACTGAATTGGCTAAGTCCAAAGTGGAGGCAGGATTCGGGTTCGTTGACTGAATTGACTAAGTCCTAATTGGAGGCAGGATTCGGGTTCGTTGACTGAATTGACTAAGTCCAAAGTGGAGGCAGGATCCGGGTTCGTTGACTGAATTGACTAAGTCCAAAGTGGAGGCAGGATCCGGGTTCGTTGACTGAATTAACTAAGTCCAAAGTGGAGGCAGGATCCGGGTTCGTTGACGAGGCAGGATCCGGGTTCGTTGACAAGGCAGGATCCGGGTTCGTTGACTGAATTGACTAAGTCCAAAGTGGAGGCAGGTTCCGGGTTCGTTGTTTTGTCGAGGCAGGATCCGGGTTCGTTGACTGAATTGACTAAGTCCAAAGTGGAGGCAGGTTCCGGGTTCGTTGTTTTGTCGAGGCAGGATCCGGGTTCGTTGACTGAATTGGCTAAGTCCAAAGTGGAGGCAGGATCCGGGTTCGTTGACTGAATTGACTAAGTCCAAAGTGGAGGCAGGATCCGGGTTCGTTGACTGAATTGACTAAGTCCAAAGTGGAGGCAGGATCCGGGTTCGTTGATGAGGCAGGATCCGGGTTCGATGACGAGGCAGGATCCGGGTTCTTTGTCGAGGCAGGATCCAGGTTCGTTGAGTGAATTGACCAAGTCCAAAGTGGAGGCAGGATCCGGGTTCGTTGACTTAATTGACTAAGTCCAAAGTGGAGGCTGGATCCGGGTTCGTTGACTGAATTGACCAAGTCCAAATTGGAGGCAGGATTCGGGTTCGTTGACTGAATTGACTAAGTCCAAAGTGGAGGCAGGATCCGGGTTCGTTGATGAGGCAGGATCCGGGTTCTTTGTCGAGGCAGGATCCGGGTTCGTTGACTGAATTGACTAAGTCCAAAGTGAAGGCAGGATTCGGGTTCGTTGACTGAATTGACTAAGTCCAAAGTTGAGGCAGGATTTGGGTTCGTTGACTGAATTGACTAAGTCCAAATTGGAGGCAGGATTCGGGTTCGTTGACTGAATTGACTAAGTCCAAAGTGGAGGCAGGTTCCGGGTTCGTTGTTTTGTCGAGGCAGGATCCGGGTTCGTTGACTGAATTGGCTAAGTCCAAAGTGGAGGCAGGATCCGGGTTCGTTGACTGAATTGACTAAGTCCAAAGTGGAGGCAGGATCCGGGTTCGTTGACTGAATTGACTAAGTCCAAAGTTGAGGCAGGATTCGGGTTCGTTGACTGAATTGACTAAGTCCAAATTGGAGGCAGGATTCGGGTTCGTTGACTGAATTGACTAAGTCCAAAGTGGAGGCAGGATCCGGGTTCGTTGACTGAATTGACTAAGTCCGAAGTGGAGGCAGGATCCGGGTTCGTTGACGAGGCAGGATCCGGGTTCTTTGTCGAGGCAGGATCCAGGTTCGTTGAGTGAATTGACTAAGTCCAAAGTGGAGGCAGGATCCGGGTTCGTTGACTGAATTGACTAAGTCCAAAGTGGAGGCAGGATCCGGGTTCGTTGATGAGGCAGGATCCGGGTTCGTTGACGAGGCAGGATCCGGGTTCTTTGTCGAGGCAGGATCCAGGTTCGTTGAGTGAATTGACTAAGTCCAAAGTGGAGGCAGGATCCGGGTTCGTTGACTGAATTGACTAAGTCCAAAGTGGAGGCAGGATCCGGGTTCGTTGACTGAATTAACTAAGTCCAAAGTGGAGGCAGGATCCGGGTTCGTTGACGAGGCAGGATCCGGGTTCGTTGACAAGGCAGGATCCGGGTTCGTTGACTGAATTGACTAAGTCCAAAGTGGAGGCAGGTTCCGGGTTCGTTGTTTTGTCGAGGCAGGATCCGGGTTCGTTGACTGAATTAACTAAGTCCAAAGTGGAGGCAGGATCCGGGTTCGTTGACGAGGCAGGATCCGGGTTCGTTGACTGAATTGACTAAGTCCAAAGTGGAGGCAGGTTCCGGGTTCGTTGTTTTGTCGAGGCAGGATCCGGGTTCGTTGACTGAATTGGCTAAGTCCAAAGAGGAGGCAGGATTCGGGTTCGTTGACTGAATTGACTAAGTCCTAATTGGAGGCAGGATTCGGGTTCGTTGACTGAATTGACTAAGTCCAAAGTGGAGGCAGGATCCGGGTTCGTTGACTGAATTGACTAAGTCCAAAGTGGAGGCAGGATCCGGGTTCGTTGACTGAATTAAGTAAGTCCAAAGTGGAGGCAGGATCCGGGTTCGTTGACGAGGCAGGATCCGGGTTCGTTGACAAGGCAGGATCCGGGTTCGTTGACTGAATTGACTAAGTCCAAAGTGGAGGCAGGTTCCGGGTTCGTTGTTTTGTCGAGGCAGGATCCGGGTTCGTTGACTGAATTGGCTAAGTCCAAAGTGGAGGCAGGATTCGGGTTCGTTGACTGAATTGACTAAGTCCTAATTGGAGGCAGGATTCGGGTTCGTTGACTGAATTGACTAAGTCCAAAGTGGAGGCAGGATCCGGGTTCGTTGACTGAATTGACTAAGTCCAAAGTGGAGGCAGGATCCGGGTTCGTTGACTGAATTAAATAAGTCCAAAGTGGAGGCAGGATCCGGGTTCGTTGACGAGGCAGGATCCGGGTTCGTTGACAAGGCAGGATCCGGGTTCGTTGACTGAATTGACTAAGTCCAAAGTGGAGGCAGGTTCCGGGTTCGTTGTTTTGTCGAGGCAGGATCCGGGTTCGTTGACTGAATTGACTAAGTCCAAAGTGGAGGCAGGTTCCGGGTTCGTTGTTTTGTCGAGGCAGGATCCGGGTTCGTTGACTGAATTGGCTAAGTCCAAAGTGGAGGCAGGATCCGGGTTCGTTGACTGAATTGACTAAGTCCAAAGTGGAGGCAGGATCCGGGTTCGTTGATGAGGCAGGATCCGGGTTCGATGACGAGGCAGGATCCGGGTTCTTTGTCGAGGCAGGATCCAGGTTCGTTGAGTGAATTGACCAAGTCCAAAGTGGAGGCAGGATCCGGGTTCGTTGACTTAATTGACTAAGTCCAAAGTGGAGGCTGGATCCGGGTTCGTTGACTGAATTGACTAAGTCCAAATTGGAGGCAGGATTCGGGTTCGTTGACTGAATTGACTAAGTCCAAAGTGGAGGCAGGATCCGGGTTCGTTGATGAGGCAGGATCCGGGTTCTTTGTCGAGGCAGGATCCGGGTTCGTTGACTGAATTGACTAAGTCCAAAGTGAAGGCAGGATTCGGGTTCGTTGACTGAATTGACTAAGTCCAAAGTTGAGGCAGGATTTGGGTTCGTTGACTGAATTGACGAAGTCCAAATTGGAGGCAGGATTCGGGTTCGTTGACTGAATTGACTAAGTCCAAAGTGGAGGCAGGTTCCGGGTTCGTTCTTTTGTCGAGGCAGGATCCGGGTTCGTTGACTGAATTGGCTAAGTCCAAAGTGGAGGCAGGATCCGGGTTCGTTGACTGAATTGACTAAGTCCAAAGTGGAGGCAGGATCCGGGTTCGTTGACTGAATTGACTAAGTCCAAAGTTGAGGCAGGATTCGGGTTCGTTGACTGAATTGACTAAGTCCAAATTGGAGGCAGGATTCGGGTTCGTTGACTGAATTGACTAAGTCCAAAGTGGAGGCAGGATCCGGGTTCGTTGACTGAATTGACTAAGTCCGAAGTGGAGGCAGGATCCGGGTTCGTTGACGAGGCAGGATCCGGGTTCTTTGTCGAGGCAGGATCCAGGTTCGTTGAGTGAATTGACTAAGTCCAAAGTGGAGGCAGGATCCGGGTTCGTTGACTGAATTGACTAAGTCCAAAGTGGAGGCAGGATCCGGGTTCGTTGATGAGGCAGGATCCGGGTTCGTTGACGAGCCAGGATCCGGGTTCTTTGTCGAGGCAGGATCCAGGTTCGTTGAGTGAATTGACTAAGTCCAAAGTGGAGGCAGGATCCGGGTTCGTTGACTAAATTGACTAAGTCCAAAGTGGAGGCAGGATCCGGGTTCGTTGACTGAATTAACTAAGTCCAAAGTGGAGGCAGGATCCGGGTTCGTTGACGAGGCAGGATCCGGGTTCGTTGACAAGGCAGGATCCGGGTTCGTTGACTGAATTGACTAAGTCCAAAGTGGAGGCAGGTTCCGGGTTCGTTGTTTTGTCGAGGCAGGATCCGGGTTCGTTGACTGAATTGACTAAGTCCAAAGTGGAGGCAGGTTCCGGGTTCGTTGTTTTGTCGAGGCAGGATCCGGGTTCGTTGACTGAATTGACTAAGTCCAAAGTGGAGGCAGGTTCCGGGTTCGTTGTTTTGTCGAGGCAGGTTCCGGGTTCGTTGTTTTGTCGAGGCAGGATCCGGGTTCGTTGACGAGGCAGGATCCGGGTTCTTTGTCGAGGCAGGATCCGGGTTCGTTGACTGAATTGACTAAGTCCAAAGTGAAGGCAGGATTCGGGTTCGTTGACTGAATTGACTAAGTCCAAAGTTGAGGCAGGATTTGGGTTCGTTGACTGAATTGACTAAGTCCAAATTGGAGGCAGGATTCGGGTTCGTTGACTGAATTGACTAAGTCCAAAGTGGAGGCAGGTTCCGGGTTCGTTCTTTTGTCGAGGCAGGATCCGGGTTCGTTGACTGAATTGGCTAAGTCCAAAGTGGAGGCAGGATCCGGGTTCGTTGACTGAATTGACTAAGTCCAAAGTGGAGGCAGGATCCGGGTTCGTTGACTGAATTGACTAAGTCCAAAGTTGAGGCAGGATTCGGGTTCGTTGACTGAATTGACTAAGTCCAAATTGGAGGCAGGATTCGGGTTCGTTGACTGAATTGACTAAGTCCAAAGTGGAGGCAGGATCCGGGTTCGTTGACTGAATTGACTAAGTCCGAAGTGGAGGCAGGATCCGGGTTCGTTGACGAGGCAGGATCCGGGTTCTTTGTCGAGGCAGGATCCAGGTTCGTTGAGTGAATTGACTAAGTCCAAAGTGGAGGCAGGATCCGGGTTCGTTGACTGAATTGACTAAGTCCAAAGTGGAGGCAGGATCCGGGTTCGTTGATGAGGCAGGATCCGGGTTCGTTGACGAGGCAGGATCCGGGTTCTTTGTCGAGGCAGGATCCAGGTTCGTTGAGTGAATTGACTAAGTCCAAAGTGGAGGCAGGATCCGGGTTCGTTGACTAAATTGACTAAGTCCAAAGTGGAGGCAGGATCCGGGTTCGTTGACTGAATTAACTAAGTCCAAAGTGGAGGCAGGATCCGGGTTCGTTGACGAGGCAGGATCCGGGTTCGTTGACAAGGCAGGATCCGGGTTCGTTGACTGAATTGACTAAGTCCAAAGTGGAGGCAGGTTCCGGGTTCGTTGTTTTGTCGAGGCAGGATCCGGGTTCGTTGACTGAATTGACTAAGTCCAAAGTGGAGGCAGGTTCCGGGTTCGTTGTTTTGTCGAGGCAGGATCCGGGTTCGTTGACGAGGCAGGATCCGGGTTCTTTGTCGAGGCAGGATCCAGGTTCGTTGAGTGAATTGACTAAGTCCAAAGTGGAGGCAGGATCCGGGTTCGTTGACTGAATTGACTAAGTCCAAAGTGGAGGCAGGATTCGGGTTCGTTGACTGAATTGACTAAGTCCTAATTGGAGGCAGGATTCGGGTTCGTTGACTGAATTGACTAAGTCCAAAGTGGAGGCAGGATCCGGGTTCGTTGACTGAATTGACTAAGTCCAAAGTGGAGGCAGGATCCGGGTTCGTTGACTGAATTGACTAAGTCCAAAGTGGAGGCAGGATTCGGGTTCGTTGACTGAATTGACTAAGTCCAAATTGGAGGCAGGATTCGGGTTCGTTGACTGAATTGACTAAGTCCAAAGTGGAGGCAGGATCCGGGTTCGTTGACTGAATTGACTAAGTCCAAAGTTGAGGCAGGATTCGGGTTCGTTGACTGAATTGACTAAGTCCAAATTGGAGGCAGGATTCGGGTTCGTTGACTGAATTGACTAAGTCCAAAGTGGAGGCAGGATCCGGGTTCGTTGACTGAATTGACTAAGTCCAAAGTTGAGGCAGGATTCGGGTTCGTTGACTGAATTGACTAAGTCCAAATTGGAGGCAGGATTCGGGTTCGTTGACTGAATTGACTAAGTCCAAAGTGGAGGCAGGATCCGGGTTCGTTGACTGAATTGACTAAGTCCGAAGTGGAGGCAGGATCCGGGTTCGTTGACGAGGCAGGATCCGGGTTCTTTGTCGAGGCAGGATCCAGGTTCGTTGAGTGAATTGACTAAGTCCAAAGTGGAGGCAGGATCCGGGTTCGTTGACTGAATTGACTAAGTCCAAAGTGGAGGCAGGATCCGGGTTCGTTGATGAGGCAGGATCCGGGTTCGTTGACGAGGCAGGATCCGGGTTCTTTGTCGAGGCAGGATCCAGGTTCGTTGAGTGAATTGACTAAGTCCAAAGTGGAGGCAGGATCCGGGTTCGTTGACTGAATTGACTAAGTCCAAAGTGGAGGCAGGATCCGGGTTCGTTGACTGAATTAACTAAGTCCAAAGTGGAGGCAGGATCCGGATCGTTGACGAGGCAGGATCCGGGTTCTTTGTCGAGGCAGGATCCAGGTTCGTTGAGTGAATTGACTAAGTCCAAAGTGGAGGCAGGATCCGGGTTCGTTGACTGAATTGACTAAGTCCAAAGTGGAGGCAGGATCCGTGTTCGTTGATGAGGCAGGATCCGGGTTCGTTGACGAGGCAGGATCCGGGTTCTTTGTCGAGGCAGGATCCAGGTTCGTTGAGTGAATTGACTAAGTCCAAAGTGGAGGCAGGATCCGGGTTCGTTGACTGAATTGACTAAGTCCAAAGTGGAGGCAGGATCCGGGTTCGTTGACTGAATTAACTAAGTCCAAAGTGGAGGCAGGATCCGGGTTCGTTGACGAGGCAGGATCCGGGTTCGTTGACAAGGCAGGATCCGGGTTCGTTGACTGAATTGACTAAGTCCAAAGTGGAGGCAGGTTCCGGGTTCGTTGTTTTGTCGAGGCAGGATCCGGGTTCGTTGACTGAATTGACTAAGTCCAAAGTGGAGGCAGGTTCCGGGTTCGTTGTTTTGTCGAGGCAGGATCCGGGTTCGTTGACGAGGCAGGATCCGGGTTCTTTGTCGAGGCAGGATCCAGGTTCGTTGACTGAATTGACTAAGTCCAAAGTTGAGGCAGGATTTGGGTTCGTTGACTGAATTGACTAAGTCCAAATTGGAGGCAGGATTCGGGTTCGTTGACTGAATTGACTAAGTCCAAAGTGGAGGCAGGTTCCGGGTTCGTTGTTTTGTCGAGGCAGGATCCGGGTTCGTTGACTGAATTGGCTAAGTCCAAAGTGGAGGCAGGATCCGGGTTCGTTGACTGAATTGACTAAGTCCAAAGTGGAGGCAGGATCCGGGTTCGTTGACTGAATTGACTAAGTCCAAAGTTGAGGCAGGATTCGGGTTCGTTGACTGAATTGACTAAGTCCAAATTGGAGGCAGGATTCGGGTTCGTTGACTGAATTGACTAAGTCCAAAGTGGAGGCAGGATCCGGGTTCGTTGACTGAATTGACTAAGTCCGAAGCGGAGGCAGGATCCGGGTTCGTTGACGAGGCAGGATCCGGGTTCTTTGTCGAGGCAGGATCCAGGTTCGTTGAGTGAATTGACTAAGTCCAAAGTGGAGGCAGGATCCGGGTTCGTTGACTGAATTGACTAAGTCCAAAGTGGAGGCAGGATCCGGGTTCGTTGACGAGGCAGGATCCGGGTTCTTTGTCGGGGCAGGATCCAGGTTCGTTGAGTGAATTGACTAAGTCCAAAATGGAGGCAGGTTCCGGGTTCGTTGTTTTGTCGAGGCAGGATCCGGGTTCGTTGACTGAATTGACTAAGTCCAAAGTGGAGGCAGGTTCCGGGTTCGTTTACTGAATTGACTAAGTCCAAAGTGGAGGCAGGATCCGGGTTCGTTGATGAGGCAGGATCCGGGTTCGATGACGAGGCAGGATCCGGGTTCTTTGTCGAGGCAGGATCCAGGTTCGTTGAGTGAATTGACCAAGTCCAAAGTGGAGGCAGGATCCGGGTTCGTTGACTGAATTGACTAAGTCCAAAGTGGAGGCAGGATCCGGGTTCGTTGACTGAATTAACTAAGTCCAAAGTGGAGGCAAGATCCGGGTTCGTTGACGAGGCAGGATCCGGGTTCGTTGACGAGGCAGGATCCGGGTTCGTTGACTGAATTTTGACTAAGTCCAAAGTGGAGGCAGGATCCGGGTTCGTTGATGAGGCAGGATCCGGGTTCGTTGTCGAGGCAGGATCCAGGTTCGTTGACTGAATTGACTAAGTCCAAAGTGGAGGCAGGATCCGGGTTCGTTGACTGAATTGACTAAGTCCAAAGTGGAGGCAGGATTCGGGTTCGTTGACTGAATTGACTAAGTCCAAAGTGGAGGCAGGATCCGGGTTCGTTGCCTGAATTGACTAAGTCCAAAGTTGAGGTAGGATTCGGGTTCGTTGACTGAATTGACTAAGTCCAAAGTGGAGGCAGGTTTCGGGTTCGTTGACTGAATTGACTAAGTCCTAATTGGAGGCAGGATTCGGGTTCGTTGACTAAATTGACTAAGTCCAAAGTGGAGGCAGGATCCGGGTTCGTTGACTGAATTGACTAAGTCCAAAGTGGAGGCAGGATCCGGGTTCGTTGACGAGGCAGGATCCGGGTTCTTTGCCGAGGCAGGATCCAGGTTCGTTGAGTGAATTGACTAAGTCCAAAATGGAGGCAGGTTCCGGGTTCGTTGTTTTGTCGAGGCAGGATCCGGGTTCGTTGACTGAATTGACTAAGTCCAAAGTGGAGGCAGGTTCCGGGTTCGTTGTTTTGTCGAGGCAGGTTCCGGGTTCGTTGTTTTGTCGAGGCAGGATCCGGGTTCGTTGACTAAATTGGCTAAGTCCAAAGTGGAGGCAGGATCCGGGTTCGTTGACTGAATTGACTAAGTCCAAAGTGGAGGCAGGATTCGGGTTCGTTGACTGAATTGACTAAGTCATAATTGGAGGCAGGATTCGGGTTCGTTGACTGAATTGACTAAGTCCAAAGTGGAGGCAGGATCCGGGTTCGTTGACTGAATTGACTAAGTCCAAAGTGGAGGCAGGATCCGGGTTCGTTGATGAGGCAGGATCCGGGTTCGATGACGAGGCAGGATCCGGGTTCTTTGTCGAGGCAGGATCCAGGTTCGTTGAGTGAATTGACCAAGTCCAAAGTGGAGGCAGGATCCGGGTTCGTTGACTGAATTAACTAAGTCCAAAGTGGAGGCAGGATCCGGGTTCGTTGACGAGGCAGGATCCGGCTTCGTTGACGAGGCAGGATCCGGGTTCGTTGACTGAATTTTGACTAAGTCCAAAGTGGAGGCAGGATCCGGGTTCGTTGACTGAATTGACTAAGTCCAAAGTGGAGGCAGGATCCGGGTTCGTTGACTGAATTGACTAAGTCCAAAGTGGAGGCAGGATCCGGGTTCGTTGACTGAATTAACTAAGTCCAAAGTGGAGGCAGGATCCGGGTTCGTTGACGAGGCAGGATCCGGGTTCGTTGACAAGGCAGGATCCGGGTTCGTTGACTGAATTGACTAAGTCCAAAGTGGAGGCAGGTTCCGGGTTCGTTGTTTTGTCGAGGCAGGATCCGGGTTCGTTGACTGAATTGACTAAGTCCAAAGTGGAGGCAGGTTCCGGGTTCGTTGTTTTGTCGAGGCAGGATCCGGGTTCGTTGACGAGGCAGGATCCGGGTTCTTTGTCGAGGCAGGATCCAGGTTCGTTGACTGAATTGACTAAGTCCAAAGTTGAGGCAGGATTTGGGTTCGTTGACTGAATTGACTAAGTCCAAATTGGAGGCAGGATTCGGGTTCGTTGACTGAATTGACTAAGTCCAAAGTGGAGGCAGGTTCCGGGTTCGTTGTTTTGTCGAGGCAGGATCCGGGTTCGTTGACTGAATTGGCTAAGTCCAAAGTGGAGGCAGGATCCGGGTTCGTTGACTGAATTGACTAAGTCCAAAGTGGAGGCAGGATCCGGGTTCGTTGACTGAATTGACTAAGTCCAAAGTTGAGGCAGGATTCGGGTTCGTTGACTGAATTGACTAAGTCCAAATTGGAGGCAGGATTCGGGTTCGTTGACTGAATTGACTAAGTCCAAAGTGGAGGCAGGATCCGGGTTCGTTGACTGAATTGACTAAGTCCGAAGTGGAGGCAGGATCCGGGTTCGTTGACGAGGCAGGATCCGGGTTCTTTGTCGAGGCAGGATCCAGGTTCGTTGAGTGAATTGACTAAGTCCAAAGTGGAGGCAGGATCCGGGTTCGTTGACTGAATTGACTAAGTCCAAAGTGGAGGCAGGATCCGGGTTCGTTGACGAGGCAGGATCCGGGTTCTTTGTCGGGGCCGGATCCAGGTTCGTTGAGTGAATTGACTAAGTCCAAAATGGAGGCAGGTTCCGGGTTCGTTGTTTTGTCGAGGCAGGATCCGGGTTCGTTGACTGAATTGACTAAGTCCAAAGTGGAGGCAGGTTCCGGGTTCGTTTACTGAATTGACTAAGTCCAAAGTGGAGGCAGGATCCGGGTTCGTTGATGAGGCAGGATCCGGGTTCGATGACGAGGCAGGATCCGGGTTCTTTGTCGAGGCAGGATCCAGGTTCGTTGAGTGAATTGACCAAGTCCAAAGTGGAGGCAGGATCCGGGTTCGTTGACTGAATTGACTAAGTCCAAAGTGGAGGCAGGATCCGGGTTCGTTGACTGAATTAACTAAGTCCAAAGTGGAGGCAAGATCCGGGTTCGTTGACGAGGCAGGATCCGGGTTCGTTGACGAGGCAGGATCCGGGTTCGTTGACTGAATTTTGACTAAGTCCAAAGTGGAGGCAGGATCCGGGTTCGTTGATGAGGCAGGATCCGGGTTCGTTGTCGAGGCAGGATCCAGGTTCGTTGACTGAATTGACTAAGTCCAAAGTGGAGGCAGGATCCGGGTTCGTTGACTGAATTGACTAAGTCCAAAGTGGAGGCAGGATTCGGGTTCGTTGACTGAATTGACTAAGTCCAAAGTGGAGGCAGGATCCGGGTTCGTTGCCTGAATTGACTAAGTCCAAAGTTGAGGTAGGATTCGGGTTCGTTGACTGAATTGACTAAGTCCAAAGTGGAGGCAGGTTTCGGGTTCGTTGACTGAATTGACTAAGTCCTAATTGGAGGCAGGATTCGGGTTCGTTGACTGAATTGACTAAGTCCAAAGTGGAGGCAGGATCCGGGTTCGTTGACTGAATTGACTAAGTCCAAAGTGGAGGCAGGATCCGGGTTCGTTGACGAGGCAGGATCCGGGTTCTTTGCCGAGGCAGGATCCAGGTTCGTTGAGTGAATTGACTAAGTCCAAAATGGAGGCAGGTTCCGGGTTCGTTGTTTTGTCGAGGCAGGATCCGGGTTCGTTGACTGAATTGACTAAGTCCAAAGTGGAGGCAGGTTCCGGGTTCGTTGTTTTGTCGAGGCAGGTTCCGGGTTCGTTGTTTTGTCGAGGCAGGATCCGGGTTCGTTGACTAAATTGGCTAAGTCCAAAGTGGAGGCAGGATCCGGGTTCGTTGACTGAATTGACTAAGTCCAAAGTGGAGGCAGGATTCGGGTTCGTTGACTGAATTGACTAAGTCATAATTGGAGGCAGGATTCGGGTTCGTTGACTGAATTGACTAAGTCCAAAGTGGAGGCAGGATCCGGGTTCGTTGACTGAATTGACTAAGTCCAAAGTGGAGGCAGGATCCGGGTTCGTTGATGAGGCAGGATCCGGGTTCGATGACGAGGCAGGATCCGGGTTCTTTGTCGAGGCAGGATCCAGGTTCGTTGAGTGAATTGACCAAGTCCAAAGTGGAGGCAGGATCCGGGTTCGTTGACTGAATTGACTAAGTCCAAAGTGGAGGCAGGATCCGGGTTCGTTGACTGAATTAACTAAGTCCAAAGTGGAGGCAGGATCCGGGTTCGTTGACGAGGCAGGATCCGGCTTCGTTGACGAGGCAGGATCCGGGTTCGTTGACTGAATTTTGACTAAGTCCAAAGTGGAGGCAGGATCCGGGTTCGTTGACTGAATTGACTAAGTCCAAAGTGGAGGCAGGATCCGGGTTCGTTGACTGAATTGACTAAGTCCAAAGTGGAGGCAGGATTCGGGTTCGTTGACTGAATTGACTAAGTCCAAAGTGGAGGCAGGATTCGGGTTCGTTGACTGAATTGACTAAGTCCAAATTGAAGGCAGGATTCGGGTTCGTTGACTGAATTGACTAAGTCCAAAGTGGAGGCAGGATCCGGGTTCGTTGATTAGGCAGGATCCAGGTTCGTTGACGAGGCAGGATCCGGGTTCTTTGTCGAGGCAGGATCCAGGTTCGTTGATTGAATTTACTAAGTCCAAAGTGGAGGCAGGATCCGGGTTCGTTGACTGAATTAACTAAGTCCAAAGTGGAGGCAGGATCCGGGTTCGTTGACGAGGCAGGATCCGGGTTCGTTGACAAGGCAGGATCCGGGTCCGTTGACTGAATTTTGATTAAGTCCAAAGTGGAGACAGGATCCAGGTTCGTTGATGAGGCAGGATCCGGGTTCTTTGTCGAGGCAGGATCCGGGTTCGTTGACTGAATTGACTAAGTCCAAAGTGGAGGCAGGATTCGGGTTCGTTGACTGAATTGACTAAGTCCAAATTGGAGGCAGGATTCGGGTTCGTTGACTGAATTGACTAAGTCCAAAGTGGAGGCAGGATCCGGGTTCGTTGATGAGGCAGGATCCGGGTTCTTTGTCGAGGCAGGATCCGGGTTCGTTGACTGAATTGACTAAGTCCAAAGTGAAGGCAGGATTCGGGTTCGTTGACTGAATTGACTAAGTCCAAATTGGAGGCAGGATTCGGGTTCGTTGACTGAATTGACTAAGTCCAAAGTGGAGGCAGGATCCGGGTTCGTTGACTGAATTGACTAAGTCCAAAGTGGAGGCAGGATCCGGGTTCGTTGATGAGGCAGGATCCGGGTTCGATGACGAGGCAGGATCCGGGTTCTTTGTCGAGGCAGGATCCGGGTTCGTTGACTGAATTGACTAAGTCCAAAGTGAAGGCAGGATTCGGGTTCGTTGACTGAATTGACTAAGTCCAAATTGGAGGCAGGATTCGGGTTCGTTGACTGAATTGACTAAGTCCAAAGTGGAGGCAGGATCCGGGTTCGTTGACTGAATTGACTAAGTCCAAAGTGGAGGCAGGATCCGGGTTCGTTGATGAGGCAGGATCCGGGTTCGTTGATGAGGCAGGATCCGGGTTCGATGACGAGGCAGGATCCGGGTTCTTTGTCGAGGCAGGATCCAGGTTCGTTGAGTGAATTGACCAAGTCCAAAGTGGAGGCAGGATCCGGGTTCGTTGACTGAATTGACTAAGTCCAAAGTGGAGGCAGGATCCGGGTTCGTTGACTGAATTAACTAAGTCCAAAGTGGAGGCAGGATCCGGGTTCGTTGACGAGGCAGGATCCGGCTTCGTTGACGAGGCAGGATCCGGGTTCGTTGACTGAATTTTGACTAAGTCCAAAGTGGAGGCAGGATCCGGGTTCGTTGACTGAATTGACTAAGTCCAAAGTGGAGGCAGGATCCGGGTTCGTTGACTGAATTGACTAAGTCCAAAGTGGAGGCAGGATCCGGGTTCGTTGACTGAATTAACTAAGTCCAAAGTGGAGGCAGGATCCGGGTTCGTTGACGAGGCAGGGTCCGGGTTCGTTGACAAGGCAGGATCCGGGTTCGTTGACTGAATTGACTAAGTCCAAAGTGGAGGCAGGTTCCGGGTTCGTTGTTTTGTCGAGGCAGGATCCGGGTTCGTTGACTGAATTGACTAAGTCCAAAGTGGAGGCAGGTTCCGGGTTCGTTGTTTTGTCGAGGCAGGATCCGGGTTCGTTGACGAGGCAGGATCCGGGTTCTTTGTCGAGGCAGGATCCAGGTTCGTTGACTGAATTGACTAAGTCCAAAGTTGAGGCAGGATTTGGGTTCGTTGACTGAATTGACTAAGTAAAAATTGGAGGCAGGATTCGGGTTCGTTGACTGAATTGACTAAGTCCAAAGTGGAGGCAGGTTCCGGGTTCGTTGTTTTGTCGAGGCAGGATCCGGGTTCGTTGACTGAATTGGCTAAGTCCAAAGTGGAGGCAGGATCCGGGTTCGTTGACTGAATTGACTAAGTCCAAAGTGGAGGCAGGATCCGGGTTCGTTGACTGAATTGACTAAGTCCAAAGTTGAGGCAGGATTCGGGTTCGTTGACTGAATTGACTAAGTCCAAATTGGAGGCAGGATTCGGGTTCGTTGACTGAATTGACTAAGTCCAAAGTGGAGGCAGGATCCGTGTTCGTTGACTGAATTGACTAAGTCCGAAGTGGAGGCAGGATCCGGGTTCGTTGACGAGGCAGGATCCGGGTTCTTTGTCGAGGCAGGATCCAGGTTCGTTGAGTGAATTGACTAAGTCCAAAGTGGAGGCAGGATCCGGGTTCGTTGACTGAATTGACTAAGTCCAAAGTGGAGGCAGGATCCGGGTTCGTTGACGAGGCAGGATCCGGGTTCTTTGTCGGGGCCGGATCCAGGTTCGTTGAGTGAATTGACTAAGTCCAAAATGGAGGCAGGTTCCGGGTTCGTTGTTTTGTCGAGGCAGGATCCGGGTTCGTTGACTGAATTGACTAAGTCCAAAGTGGAGGCAGGTTCCGGGTTCGTTTACTGAATTGACTAAGTCCAAAGTGGAGGCAGGATCCGGGTTCGTTGATGAGGCAGGATCCGGGTTCGATGACGAGGCAGGATCCGGGTTCTTTGTCGAGGCAGGATCCAGGTTCGTTGAGTGAATTGACCAAGTCCAAAGTGGAGGCAGGATCCGGGTTCGTTGACTGAATTGACTAAGTCCAAAGTGGAGGCAGGATCCGGGTTCGTTGACTGAATTAACTAAGTCCAAAGTGGAGGCAAGATCCGGGTTCGTTGACGAGGCAGGATCCGGGTTCGTTGACGAGGCAGGATCCGGGTTCGTTGACTGAATTTTGACTAAGTCCAAAGAGGAGGCAGGATCCGGGTTCGTTGATGAGGCAGGATCCGGGTTCGTTGTCGAGGCAGGATCCAGGTTCGTTGACTGAATTGACTAAGTCCAAAGTGGAGGCAGGATCCGGGTTCGTTGACTGAATTGACTAAGTCCAAAGTGGAGGCAGGATTCGGGTTCGTTGACTGAATTGACTAAGTCCAAAGTGGAGGCAGGATCCGGGTTCGTTGCCTGAATTGACTAAGTCCAAAGTTGAGGTAGGATTCGGGTTCGTTGACTGAATTGACTAAGTCCAAAGTGGAGGCAGGTTTCGGGTTCGTTGACTGAATTGACTAAGTCCTAATTGGAGGCAGGATTCGGGTTCGTTGACTGAATTGACTAAGTCCAAAGTGGAGGCAGGATCCGGGTTCGTTGACTGAATTGACTAAGTCCAAAGTGGAGGCAGGATCCGGGTTCGTTGACGAGGCAGGATCCGGGTTCTTTGCCGAGGCAGGATCCAGGTTCGTTGAGTGAATTGACTAAGTCCAAAATGGAGGCAGGTTCCGGGTTCGTTGTTTTGTCGAGGCAGGATCCGGGTTCGTTGACTGAATTGACTAAGTCCAAAGTGGAGGCAGGTTCCGGGTTCGTTGTTTTGTCGAGGCAGGTTCCGGGTTCGTTGTTTTGTCGAGGCAGGATCCGGGTTCGTTGACTAAATTGGCTAAGTCCAAAGTGGAGGCAGGATCCGGGTTCGTTGACTGAATTGACTAAGTCCAAAGTGGAGGCAGGATTCGGGTTCGTTGACTGAATTGACTAAGTCATAATTGGAGGCAGGATTCGGGTTCGTTGACTGAATTGACTAAGTCCAAAGTGGAGGCAGGATCCGGGTTCGTTGACTGAATTGACTAAGTCCAAAGTGGAGGCAGGATCCGGGTTCGTTGATGAGGCAGGATCCGGGTTCGATGACGAAGCAGGATCCGGGTTCTTTGTCGAGGCAGGATCCAGGTTCGTTGAGTGAATTGACCAAGTCCAAAGTGGAGGCAGGATCCGGGTTCGTTGACTGAATTGACTAAGTCCAAAGTGGAGGCAGGATCCGGGTTCGTTGACTGAATTAACTAAGTCCAAAGTGGAGGCAGGATCCGGGTTCGTTGACGAGGCAGGATCCGGCTTCGTTGACGAGGCAGGATCCGGGTTCGTTGACTGAATTTTGACTAAGTCCAAAGTGGAGGCAGGATCCGGGTTCGTTGACTGAATTGACTAAGTCCAAAGTGGAGGCAGGATCCGGGTTCGTTGACTGAATTGACTAAGTCCAAAGTGGAGGCAGGATTCGGGTTCGTTGACTGAATTGACTAAGTCCAAAGTGGAGGCAGGATTCGGGTTCGTTGACTGAATTGACTAAGTCCAAATTGAAGGCAGGATTCGGGTTCGTTGACTGAATTGACTAAGTCCAAAGTGGAGGCAGGATCCGGGTTCGTTGATTAGGCAGGATCCAGGTTCGTTGACGAGGCAGGATCCGGGTTCTTTGTCGAGGCAGGATCCAGGTTCGTTGATTGAATTTACTAAGTCCAAAGTGGAGGCAGGATCCGGGTTCGTTGACTGAATTAACTAAGTCCAAAGTGGAGGCAGGATCCGGGTTCGTTGACGAGGCAGGATCCGGGTTCGTTGACAAGGCAGGATCCGGGTCCGTTGACTGAATTTTGATTAAGTCCAAAGTGGAGACAGGATCCAGGTTCGTTGATGAGGCAGGATCCGGGTTCTTTGTCGAGGCAGGATCCGGGTTCGTTGACTGAATTGACTAAGTCCAAAGTGGAGGCAGGATTCGGGTTCGTTGACTGAATTGACTAAGTCCAAATTGGAGGCAGGATTCGGGTTCGTTGACTGAATTGACTAAGTCCAAAGTGGAGGCAGGATCCGGGTTCGTTGATGAGGCAGGATCCGGGTTCTTTGTCGAGGCAGGATCCGGGTTCGTTGACTGAATTGACTAAGTCCAAAGTGAAGGCAGGATTCGGGTTCGTTGACTGAATTGACTAAGTCCAAATTGGAGGCAGGATTCGGGTTCGTTGACTGAATTGACTAAGTCCAAAGTGAGGCAGGATCCGGGTTCGTTGACTGAATTGACTAAGTCCAAAGTTGAGGCAGGATTCGGGTTCGTTGACTGAATTGACTAAGTCCAAATTGGAGGCAGGATTCGGGTTCGTTGACTGAATTGACTAAGTCCAAAGTGGAGGCAGGATCCGGGTTCGTTGACTGAATTGACTAAGTCCGAAGTGGAGGCAGGATCCGGGTTCGTTGACGAGGCAGGATCCGGGTTCTTTGTCGAGGCAGGATCCAGGTTCGTTGAGTGAATTGACTAAGTCCAAAGTGGAGGCAGGATCCGGGTTCGTTGACTGAATTGACTAAGTCCAAAGTGGAGGCAGGATCCGGGTTCGTTGATGAGGCAGGATCCGGGTTCGTTGACGAGGCAGGATCCGGGTTCTTTGTCGAGGCAGGATCCAGGTTCGTTGAGTGAATTGACTAAGTCCAAAGTGAGGCAGGATCCGGGTTCGTTGACTGAATTGACTAAGTCCAAAGTGGAGGCAGGATCCGGGTTCGTTGACGAGGCAGGATCCGGGTTCTTTGTCGAGGCAGGATCCAGGTTCGTTGAGTGAATTGACTAAGTCCAAAGTGGAGGCAGGATCCGGGTTCGTTGACTGAATTAACTAAGTCCAAAGTGGAGGCAGGATCCGGGTTCGTTGACGAGGCAGGATCCGGGTTCGTTGACAAGGCAGGATCCGGGTCCGTTGACTGAATTTTGATTAAGTCCAAAGTGGAGACAGGATCCGGGTTCGTTGATGAGGCAGGATCCGGGTTCTTTGTCGAGGCAGGATCCGGGTTCGTTGACTGAATTGACTAAGTCCAAAGTGGAGGCAGGATTCGGGTTCGTTGACTGAATTGACTAAGTCCAAATTGGAGGCAGGATTCGGGTTCGTTGACTGAATTGACTAAGTCCAAAGTGGAGGCAGGATCCGGGTTCGTTGATGAGGCAGGATCCGGGTTCTTTGTCGAGGCAGGATCCGGGTTCGTTGACTGAATTGACTAAGTCCAAAGTGAAGGCAGGATTCGGGTTCGTTGACTGAATTGACTAAGTCCAAATTGGAGGCAGGATTCGGGTTCGTTGACTGAATTGACTAAGTCCAAAGTGGAGGCAGGATCCGGGTTCGTTGACTGAATTGACTAAGTCCAAAGTTGAGGCAGGATTCGGGTTCGTTGACTGAATTGACTAAGTCCAAATTGGAGGCAGGATTCGGGTTCGTTGACTGAATTGACTAAGTCCAAAGTGGAGGCAGGATCCGGGTTCGTTGACTGAATTGACTAAGTCCGAAGTGGAGGCAGGATCCGGGTTCGTTGACGAGGCAGGATCCGGGTTCTTTGTCGAGGCAGGATCCAGGTTCGTTGAGTGAATTGACTAAGTCCAAAGTGGAGGCAGGATCCGGGTTCGTTGACTGAATTGACTAAGTCCAAAGTGGAGGCAGGATCCGGGTTCGTTGATGAGGCAGGATCCGGGTTCGTTGACGAGGCAGGATCCGGGTTCTTTGTCGAGGCAGGATCCAGGTTCGTTGAGTGAATTGACTAAGTCCAAAGTGGAGGCAGGATCCGGGTTCGTTGACTGAATTGACTAAGTCCAAAGTGGAGGCAGGATCCGGGTTCGTTGACTGAATTAACTAAGTCCAAAGTGGAGGCAGGATCCGGGTTCGTTGACGAGGCAGGATCCGGGTTCGTTGACAAGGCAGGATCCGAGTTCGTTGACTGAATTGACTAAGTCCAAAGTGGAGGCAGGTTCCGTGTTCGTTGTTTTGTCGAGGCAGGATCCGGGTTCGTTGACTGAATTGGCTAAGTCCAAAGTGGAGGCAGGATTCGGGTTCGTTGACTGAATTGACTAAGTCCTAATTGGAGGCAGGATTCGGGTTCGTTGACTGAATTGACTAAGTCCAAAGTGGAGGCAGGATCCGGGTTCGTTGACTGAATTGACTAAGTCCAAAGTGGAGGCAGGATCCGGGTTCGTTGACTGAATTAACTAAGTCCAAAGTGGAGGCAGGATCCGGGTTCGTTGACGAGGCAGGATCCGGGTTCGTTGACAAGGCAGGATCCGGGTTCGTTGACTGAATTGACTAAGTCCAAAGTGGAGGCAGGTTCCGGGTTCGTTGTTTTGTCGAGGCAGGATCCGGGTTCGTTGACTGAATTGACTAAGTCCAAAGTGGAGGCAGGTTCCGGGTTCGTTGTTTTGTCGAGGCAGGATCCGGGTTCGTTGACTGAATTGGCTAAGTCCAAAGTGGAGGCAGGATCCGGGTTCGTTGACTGAATTGACTAAGTCCAAAGTGGAGGCAGGATCCGGGTTCGTTGACTGAATTGACTAAGTCCAAAGTGGAGGCAGGATCCGGGTTCGTTGATGAGGCAGGATCCGGGTTCGATGACGAGGCAGGATCCGGGTTCTTTGTCGAGGCAGGATCCAGGTTCGTTGAGTGAATTGACCAAGTCCAAAGTGGAGGCAGGATCCGGGTTCGTTGACTTAATTGACTAAGTCCAAAGTGGAGGCTGGATCCGGGTTCGTTGACTGAATTGACTAAGTCCAAATTGGAGGCAGGATTCGGGTTCGTTGACTGAATTGACTAAGTCCAAAGTGGAGGCAGGATCCGGGTTCGTTGATGAGGCAGGATCCGGGTTCTTTGTCGAGGCAGGATCCGGGTTCGTTGACTGAATTGACTAAGTCCAAAGTGAAGGCAGGATTCGGGTTCGTTGACTGAATTGACTAAGTCCAAAGTTGAGGCAGGATTTGGGTTCGTTGACTGAATTGACTAAGTCCAAATTGGAGGCAGGATTCGGGTTCGTTGACTGAATTGACTAAGTCCAAAGTGGAGGCAGGTTCCGGGTTCGTTGTTTTGTCGAGGCAGGATCCGGGTTCGTTGACTGAATTGGCTAAGTCCAAAGTGGAGGCAGGATCCGGGTTCGTTGACTGAATTGACTAAGTCCAAAGTGGAGGCAGGATCCGGGTTCGTTGACTGAATTGACTAAGTCCAAAGTTGAGGCAGGATTCGGGTTCGTTGACTGAATTGACTAAGTCCAAATTGGAGGCAGGATTCGGGTTCGTTGACTGAATTGACTAAGTCCAAAGTGGAGGCAGGATCCGGGTTCGTTGACTGAATTGACTAAGTCCGAAGTGGAGGCAGGATCCGGGTTCGTTGACGAGGCAGGATCCGGGTTCTTTGTCGAGGCAGGATCCAGGTTCGTTGAGTGAATTGACTAAGTCCAAAGTGGAGGCAGGATCCGGGTTCGTTGACTGAATTGACTAAGTCCAAAGTGGAGGCAGGATCCGATTTCGTTGATGAGGCAGGATCCGGGTTCGTTGACGAGGCAGGATCCGGGTTCTTTGTCGAGGCAGGATCCAGGTTCGTTGAGTGAATTGACTAAGTCCAAAGTGGAGGCAGGATCCGGGTTCGTTGACTGAATTGACTAAGTCCAAAGTGGAGGCAGGATCCGGGTTCGTTGACTGAATTAACTAAGTCCAAAGTGGAGGCAGGATCCGGGTTCGTTGACGAGGCAGGATCCGGGTTCGTTGACAAGGCAGGATCCGGGTTCGTTGACTGAATTTTGACTAAGTCCAAAGTGGAGGCAGGATCCGGGTTCGTTGACTGAATTGACTAAGTCCAAAGTGGAGGCAGGATCCGGGTTCGTTGACTGAATTGACTAAGTCCAAAATGGAGGCAGGTTCCGGGTTCGTTGTTTTGTCGAGGCAGGATCCGGGTTCGTTGACTGAATTGACTAAGTCCAAAGTGGAGGCAGGTTCCGGGTTCGTTGTTTTGTCGAGGCAGGTTCCGGGTTCGTTGTTTTGTCGAGGCAGGATCCGGGTTCGTTGACTAAATTGGCTAAGTCCAAAGTGGAGGCAGGATCCGGGTTCGTTGACTGAATTGACTAAGTCCAAAGTGGAGGCAGGATTCGGGTTCGTTGACTGAATTGACTAAGTCATAATTGGAGGCAGGATTCGGGTTCGTTGACTGAATTGACTAAGTCCAAAGTGGAGGCAGGATCCGGGTTCGTTGACTGAATTGACTAAGTCCAAAGTGGAGGCAGGATCCGGGTTCGTTGATGAGGCAGGATCCGGGTTCGATGACGAAGCAGGATCCGGGTTCTTTGTCGAGGCAGGATCCAGGTTCGTTGAGTGAATTGACCAAGTCCAAAGTGGAGGCAGGATCCGGGTTCGTTGACTGAATTGACTAAGTCCAAAGTGGAGGCAGGATCCGGGTTCGTTGACTGAATTAACTAAGTCCAAAGTGGAGGCAGGATCCGGGTTCGTTGACGAGGCAGGATCCGGCTTCGTTGACGAGGCAGGATCCGGGTTCGTTGACTGAATTTTGACTAAGTCCAAAGTGGAGGCAGGATCCGGGTTCGTTGACTGAATTGACTAAGTCCAAAGTGGAGGCAGGATCCGGGTTCGTTGACTGAATTGACTAAGTCCAAAGTGGAGGCAGGATTCGGGTTCGTTGACTGAATTGACTAAGTCCAAAGTGGAGGCAGGATTCGGGTTCGTTGACTGAATTGACTAAGTCCAAATTGAAGGCAGGATTCGGGTTCGTTGACTGAATTGACTAAGTCCAAAGTGGAGGCAGGATCCGGGTTCGTTGATTAGGCAGGATCCAGGTTCGTTGACGAGGCAGGATCCGGGTTCTTTGTCGAGGCAGGATCCAGGTTCGTTGATTGAATTTACTAAGTCCAAAGTGGAGGCAGGATCCGGGTTCGTTGACTGAATTAACTAAGTCCAAAGTGGAGGCAGGATCCGGGTTCGTTGACGAGGCAGGATCCGGGTTCGTTGACAAGGCAGGATCCGGGTCCGTTGACTGAATTTTGATTAAGTCCAAAGTGGAGACAGGATCCAGGTTCGTTGATGAGGCAGGATCCGGGTTCTTTGTCGAGGCAGGATCCGGGTTCGTTGACTGAATTGACTAAGTCCAAAGTGGAGGCAGGATTCGGGTTCGTTGACTGAATTGACTAAGTCCAAATTGGAGGCAGGATTCGGGTTCGTTGACTGAATTGACTAAGTCCAAAGTGGAGGCAGGATCCGGGTTCGTTGATGAGGCAGGATCCGGGTTCTTTGTCGAGGCAGGATCCGGGTTCGTTGACTGAATTGACTAAGTCCAAAGTGAAGGCAGGATTCGGGTTCGTTGACTGAATTGACTAAGTCCAAATTGGAGGCAGGATTCGGGTTCGTTGACTGAATTGACTAAGTCCAAAGTGAGGCAGGATCCGGGTTCGTTGACTGAATTGACTAAGTCCAAAGTTGAGGCAGGATTCGGGTTCGTTGACTGAATTGACTAAGTCCAAATTGGAGGCAGGATTCGGGTTCGTTGACTGAATTGACTAAGTCCAAAGTGGAGGCAGGATCCGGGTTCGTTGACTGAATTGACTAAGTCCGAAGTGGAGGCAGGATCCGGGTTCGTTGACGAGGCAGGATCCGGGTTCTTTGTCGAGGCAGGATCCAGGTTCGTTGAGTGAATTGACTAAGTCCAAAGTGGAGGCAGGATCCGGGTTCGTTGACTGAATTGACTAAGTCCAAAGTGGAGGCAGGATCCGGGTTCGTTGATGAGGCAGGATCCGGGTTCGTTGACGAGGCAGGATCCGGGTTCTTTGTCGAGGCAGGATCCAGGTTCGTTGAGTGAATTGACTAAGTCCAAAGTGAGGCAGGATCCGGGTTCGTTGACTGAATTGACTAAGTCCAAAGTGGAGGCAGGATCCGGGTTCGTTGACGAGGCAGGATCCGGGTTCTTTGTCGAGGCAGGATCCAGGTTCGTTGAGTGAATTGACTAAGTCCAAAGTGGAGGCAGGATCCGGGTTCGTTGACTGAATTAACTAAGTCCAAAGTGGAGGCAGGATCCGGGTTCGTTGACGAGGCAGGATCCGGGTTCGTTGACAAGGCAGGATCCGGGTCCGTTGACTGAATTTTGATTAAGTCCAAAGTGGAGACAGGATCCGGGTTCGTTGATGAGGCATGATCCGGGTTCTTTGTCGAGGCAGGATCCGGGTTCGTTGACTGAATTGACTAAGTCCAAAGTGGAGGCAGGATTCGGGTTCGTTGACTGAATTGACTAAGTCCAAATTGGAGGCAGGATTCGGGTTCGTTGACTGAATTGACTAAGTCCAAAGTGGAGGCAGGATCCGGGTTCGTTGATGAGGCAGGATCCGGGTTCTTTGTCGAGGCAGGATCCGGGTTCGTTGACTGAATTGACTAAGTCCAAAGTGAAGGCAGGATTCGGGTTCGTTGACTGAATTGACTAAGTCCAAATTGGAGGCAGGATTCGGGTTCGTTGACTGAATTGACTAAGTCCAAAGTGGAGGCAGGATCCGGGTTCGTTGACTGAATTGACTAAGTCCAAAGTTGAGGCAGGATTCGGGTTCGTTGACTGAATTGACTAAGTCCAAATTGGAGGCAGGATTCGGGTTCGTTGACTGAATTGACTAAGTCCAAAGTGGAGGCAGGATCCGGGTTCGTTGACTGAATTGACTAAGTCCGAAGTGGAGGCAGGATCCGGGTTCGTTGACGAGGCAGGATCCGGGTTCTTTGTCGAGGCAGGATCCAGGTTCGTTGAGTGAATTGACTAAGTCCAAAGTGGAGGCAGGATCCGGGTTCGTTGACTGAATTGACTAAGTCCAAAGTGGAGGCAGGATCCGGGTTCGTTGATGAGGCAGGATCCGGGTTCGTTGACGAGGCAGGATCCGGGTTCTTTGTCGAGGCAGGATCCAGGTTCGTTGAGTGAATTGACTAAGTCCAAAGTGGAGGCAGGATCCGGGTTCGTTGACTGAATTGACTAAGTCCAAAGTGGAGGCAGGATCCGGGTTCGTTGACTGAATTAACTAAGTCCAAAGTGGAGGCAGGATCCGGGTTCGTTGACGAGGCAGGATCCGGGTTCGTTGACAAGGCAGGATCCGAGTTCGTTGACTGAATTGACTAAGTCCAAAGTGGAGGCAGGTTCCGTGTTCGTTGTTTTGTCGAGGCAGGATCCGGGTTCGTTGACTGAATTGGCTAAGTCCAAAGTGGAGGCAGGATTCGGGTTCGTTGACTGAATTGACTAAGTCCTAATTGGAGGCAGGATTCGGGTTCGTTGACTGAATTGACTAAGTCCAAAGTGGAGGCAGGATCCGGGTTCGTTGACTGAATTGACTAAGTCCAAAGTGGAGGCAGGATCCGGGTTCGTTGACTGAATTAACTAAGTCCAAAGTGGAGGCAGGATCCGGGTTCGTTGACGAGGCAGGATCCGGGTTCGTTGACAAGGCAGGATCCGGGTTCGTTGACTGAATTGACTAAGTCCAAAGTGGAGGCAGGTTCCGGGTTCGTTGTTTTGTCGAGGCAGGATCCGGGTTCGTTGACTGAATTGACTAAGTCCAAAGTGGAGGCAGGTTCCGGGTTCGTTGTTTTGTCGAGGCAGGATCCGGGTTCGTTGACTGAATTGGCTAAGTCCAAAGTGGAGGCAGGATCCGGGTTCGTTGACTGAATTGACTAAGTCCAAAGTGGAGGCAGGATCCGGGTTCGTTGACTGAATTGACTAAGTCCAAAGTGGAGGCAGGATCCGGGTTCGTTGATGAGGCAGGATCCGGGTTCGATGACGAGGCAGGATCCGGGTTCTTTGTCGAGGCAGGATCCAGGTTCGTTGAGTGAATTGACCAAGTCCAAAGTGGAGGCAGGATCCGGGTTCGTTGACTTAATTGACTAAGTCCAAAGTGGAGGCTGGATCCGGGTTCGTTGACTGAATTGACTAAGTCCAAATTGGAGGCAGGATTCGGGTTCGTTGACTGAATTGACTAAGTCCAAAGTGGAGGCAGGATCCGGGTTCGTTGATGAGGCAGGATCCGGGTTCTTTGTCGAGGCAGGATCCGGGTTCGTTGACTGAATTGACTAAGTCCAAAGTGAAGGCAGGATTCGGGTTCGTTGACTGAATTGACTAAGTCCAAAGTTGAGGCAGGATTTGGGTTCGTTGACTGAATTGACTAAGTCCAAATTGGAGGCAGGATTCGGGTTCGTTGACTGAATTGACTAAGTCCAAAGTGGAGGCAGGTTCCGGGTTCGTTGTTTTGTCGAGGCAGGATCCGGGTTCGTTGACTGAATTGGCTAAGTCCAAAGTGGAGGCAGGATCCGGGTTCGTTGACTGAATTGACTAAGTCCAAAGTGGAGGCAGGATCCGGGTTCGTTGACTGAATTGACTAAGTCCAAAGTTGAGGCAGGATTCGGGTTCGTTGACTGAATTGACTAAGTCCAAATTGGAGGCAGGATTCGGGTTCGTTGACTGAATTGACTAAGTCCAAAGTGGAGGCAGGATCCGGGTTCGTTGACTGAATTGACTAAGTCCGAAGTGGAGGCAGGATCCGGGTTCGTTGACGAGGCAGGATCCGGGTTCTTTGTCGAGGCAGGATCCAGGTTCGTTGAGTGAATTGACTAAGTCCAAAGTGGAGGCAGGATCCGGGTTCGTTGACTGAATTGACTAAGTCCAAAGTGGAGGCAGGATCCGATTTCGTTGATGAGGCAGGATCCGGGTTCGTTGACGAGGCAGGATCCGGGTTCTTTGTCGAGGCAGGATCCAGGTTCGTTGAGTGAATTGACTAAGTCCAAAGTGGAGGCAGGATCCGGGTTCGTTGACTGAATTGACTAAGTCCAAAGTGGAGGCAGGATCCGGGTTCGTTGACTGAATTAACTAAGTCCAAAGTGGAGGCAGGATCCGGGTTCGTTGACGAGGCAGGATCCGGGTTCGTTGACAAGGCAGGATCCGGGTTCGTTGACTGAATTGACTAAGTCCAAAGTGGAGGCAGGTTCCGGGTTCGTTGTTTTGTCGAGGCAGGATCCGGGTTCGTTGACTGAATTGACTAAGTCCAAAGTGGAGGCAGGTTCCGGGTTCGTTGTTTTGTCGAGGCAGGATCCGGGTTCGTTGACTGAATTGGCTAAGTCCAAAGTGGAGGCAGGATCCGGGTTCGTTGACTGAATTGACTAAGTCCAAAGTGGAGGCAGGATTCGGGTTCGTTGACTGAATTGACTAAGTCCTAATTGGAGGCAGGATTCGGGTTCGTTGACTGAATTGACTAAGTCCAAAGTGGAGGCAGGATCCGGGTTCGTTGACTGAATTGACTAAGTCCAAAGTGGAGGCAGGATCCGGGTTCGTTGATGAGGCAGGATCCGGGTTCGATGACGAGGCAGGATCCGGGTTCTTTGTCGAGGCAGGATCCAGGTTCGTTGAGTGAATTGACCAAGTCCAAAGTGGAGGCAGGATCCGGGTTCGTTGACTGAATTGACTAAGTCCAAAGTGGAGGCAGGATCCGGGTTCGTTGACTGAATTAACTAAGTCCAAAGTGAAGGCAGGATTCGGGTTCGTTGACTGAATTGACTAAGTCCAAATTGGAGGCAGGATTCGGGTTCGTTGACTGAATTGACTAAGTCCAAAGTGGAGGCAGGATCCGGGTTCGTTGACTGAATTGACTAAGTCCAAAGTTGAGGCAGGATTCGGGTTCGTTGACTGAATTGACTAAGTCCAAATTGGAGGCAGGATTCGGGTTCGTTGACTGAATTGACTAAGTCCAAAGTGGAGGCAGGATCCGGGTTCGTTGACTGAATTGAGTAAGTCCGAAGTGGAGGCAGGATCCGGGTTCGTTGACGAGGCAGGATCCGGGTTCTTTGTCGAGGCAGGATCCAGGTTCGTTGAGTGAATTGACTAAGTCCAAAGTGGAGGCAGGATCCGGGTTCGTTGACTGAATTGACTAAGTCCAAAGTGGAGGCAGGATCCGGGTTCGTTGATGAGGCAGGATCCGGGTTCGTTGACGAGGCAGGATCCGGGTTCTTTGTCGAGGCAGGATCCAGGTTCGTTGAGTGAATTGACTAAGTCCAAAGTGGAGGCAGGATCCGGGTTCGTTGACTGAATTGACTAAGTCCAAAGTGGAGGCAGGATCCGGGTTCGTTGACTGAATTAACTAAGTCCAAAGTGGAGGCAGGATCCGGATCGTTGACGAGGCAGGATCCGGGTTCTTTGTCGAGGCAGGATCCAGGTTCGTTGAGTGAATTGACTAAGTCCAAAGTGGAGGCAGGATCCGGGTTCGTTGACTGAATTGACTAAGTCCAAAGTGGAGGCAGGATCCGGGTTCGTTGATGAGGCAGGATCCGGGTTCGTTGACGAGGCAGGATCCGGGTTCTTTGTCGAGGCAGGATCCAGGTTCGTTGAGTGAATTGACTAAGTCCAAAGTGGAGGCAGGATCCGGGTTCGTTGACTGAATTGACTAAGTCCAAAGTGGAGGCAGGATCCGGGTTCGTTGACTGAATTAACTAAGTCCAAAGTGGAGGCAGGATCCGGGTTCGTTGACGAGGCAGGATCCGGGTTCGTTGACAAGGCAGGATCCGGGTTCGTTGACTGAATTGACTAAGTCCAAAGTGGAGGCAGGTTCCGGGTTCGTTGTTTTGTCGAGGCAGGATCCGGGTTCGTTGACTGAATTGACTAAGTCCAAAGTGGAGGCAGGTTCCGGGTTCGTTGTTTTGTCGAGGCAGGATCCGGGTTCGTTGACTGAATTGGCTAAGTCCAAAGTGGAGGCAGGATCCGGGTTCGTTGACTGAATTGACTAAGTCCAAAGTGGAGGCAGGATTCGGGTTCGTTGACTGAATTGACTAAGTCCTAATTGGAGGCAGGATTCGGGTTCGTTGACTGAATTGACTAAGTCCAAAGTGGAGGCAGGATCCGGGTTCGTTGACTGAATTGACTAAGTCCAAAGTGGAGGCAGGATCCGGGTTCGTTGATGAGGCAGGATCCGGGTTCGATGACGAGGCAGGATCCGGGTTCTTTGTCGAGGCAGGATCCAGGTTCGTTGAGTGAATTGACCAAGTCCAAAGTGGAGGCAGGATCCGGGTTCGTTGACTGAATTGACTAAGTCCAAAGTGGAGGCAGGATCCGGGTTCGTTGACTGAATTAACTAAGTCCAAAGTGAAGGCAGGATTCGGGTTCGTTGACTGAATTGACTAAGTCCAAAGTGGAGGCAGGATCCGGGTTCGTTGATGAGGCAGGATCCGGGTTCTTGGTCGAGGCAGGATCCGGGTTCGTTGACTGAATTGACTAAGTCCAAAGTGAAGGCAGGATTCGGGTTCGTTGACTGAATTGACTAAGTCCAAATTGGAGGCAGGATTCGGGTTCGTTGACTGAATTGACTAAGTCCAAAGTGAGGCAGGATCCGGGTTCGTTGACTGAATTGACTAAGTCCAAAGTTGAGGCAGGATTCGGGTTCGTTGACTGAATTGACTAAGTCCAAATTGGAGGCAGGATTCGGGTTCGTTGACTGAATTGACTAAGTCCAAAGTGGAGGCAGGATCCGGGTTCGTTGACTGAATTGACTAAGTCCGAAGTGGAGGCAGGATCCGGGTTCGTTGACGAGGCAGGATCCGGGTTCTTTGTCGAGGCAGGATCCAGGTTCGTTGAGTGAATTGACTAAGTCCAAAGTGGAGGCAGGATCCGGGTTCGTTGACTGAATTGACTAAGTCCAAAGTGGAGGCAGGATCCGGGTTCGTTGATGAGGCAGGATCCGGGTTCGTTGACGAGGCAGGATCCGGGTTCTTTGTCGAGGCAGGATCCAGGTTCGTTGAGTGAATTGACTAAGTCCAAAGTGAGGCAGGATCCGGGTTCGTTGACTGAATTGACTAAGTCCAAAGTGGAGGCAGGATCCGGGTTCGTTGACTGAATTGACTAAGTCCAAAGTGGAGGCAGGATCCGGGTTCGTTGACGAGGCAGGATCCGGGTTCTTTGTCGAGGCAGGATCCAGGTTCGTTGAGTGAATTGACTAAGTCCAAAGTGGAGGCAGGATCCGGGTTCGTTGACTGAATTAACTAAGTCCAAAGTGGAGGCAGGATCCGGGTTCGTTGACGAGGCAGGATCCGGGTTCGTTGACAAGGCAGGATCCGGGTCCGTTGACTGAATTTTGATTAAGTCCAAAGTGGAGACAGGATCCGGGTTCGTTGATGAGGCAGGATCCGGGTTCTTTGTCGAGGCAGGATCCGGGTTCGTTGACTGAATTGACTAAGTCCAAAGTGGAGGCAGGATTCGGGTTCGTTGACTGAATTGACTAAGTCCAAATTGGAGGCAGGATTCGGGTTCGTTGACTGAATTGACTAAGTCCAAAGTGGAGGCAGGATCCGGGTTCGTTGATG
This sequence comes from Branchinecta lindahli, assembly GCA_023053555.1. Classification (NCBI taxonomy): domain Eukaryota; kingdom Metazoa; phylum Arthropoda; class Branchiopoda; order Anostraca; family Branchinectidae; genus Branchinecta; species Branchinecta lindahli. The sequence continues at coordinate 1,434,566 of JAKZAO010000015.1, forward strand.
AGGCAGGATCCGGGTTCTTTGTCGAGGCAGGATCCGGGTTCGTTGACTGAATTGACTAAGTCCAAAGTGAAGGCAGGATTCGGGTTCGTTGACTGAATTGACTAAGTCCAAATTGGAGGCAGGATTCGGGTTCGTTGACTGAATTGACTAAGTCCAAAGTGGAGGCAGGATCCGGGTTCGTTGACTGAATTGACTAAGTCCAAAGTTGAGGCAGGATTCGGGTTCGTTGACTGAATTGACTAAGTCCAAATTGGAGGCAGGATTCGGGTTCGTTGACTGAATTGACTAAGTCCAAAGTGGAGGCAGGATCCGGGTTCGTTGACTGAATTGACTAAGTCCGAAGTGGAGGCAGGATCCGGGTTCGTTGACGAGGCAGGATCCGGGTTCTTTGTCGAGGCAGGATCCAGGTTCGTTGAGTGAATTGACTAAGTCCAAAGTGGAGGCAGGATCCGGGTTCGTTGACTGAATTGACTAAGTCCAAAGTGGAGGCAGGATCCGGGTTCGTTGATGAGGCAGGATCCGGGTTCGTT
>JAKZAO010000015.1:1435195-1512540 GCA_023053555.1 Branchinecta lindahli
CAGTAAACGAACCCGGATCATGCCTCCACTTTGGACTTAGTCAATTCAGTCAACGAACCCGGATCCTGCCTCCACTTTGGACTTAGCCAATTCAGTCAACGAACCCGGATCCTGCCTTGTCAACGAACCCGGATCCTGCCTCATCAACGAACCCGGATCCTGCCTCCACTTTGGACTTAGTCAATTCAGTCAACGAACCCGAATCCTGCCTCCAATTTGGACTTAGTCAATTCAGTAAACGAACCCGGATCATGCCTCCACTTTGGACTTAGTCAATTCAGTCAACGAACCCGGATCCTGCCTCCACTTTGGACTTGGTCAATTCACTCAACGAACCTGGATCCTGCCTCGACAAAGAACCCGGATCCTGCCTCGTCATCGAACCCGGATCCTGCCTCATCAACGAACCCCGATCCTGCCTCCACTTTGGATTTAGTCAATTCAGTAAACGAACCCGGATCATGCCTCCACTTTGGACTTAGTCAATTCAGTCAACGAACCCGGATCCTGCCTCCACTTTGGACTTAGCCAATTCAGTCAACGAACACGGATCCTGCCTCGACAAAACAACGAACCCGGAACCTGCCTCCACTTTGGACTTAGTCAATTCAGTCAACGAACCCGAATCCTGCCTCCACTTTGGACTTAGTCAATTCAGTCAACGAACCCGGATCCTGCCTCCACTTTGGACTTAGCCAATTCAGTCAACGAACCCGGATCCTGCCTCCACTTTGGACTTAGCCAATTCAGTCAACGAACCAGGATCCTGCCTCGAAAAAACAACGAACCCGGAACCTGACTCCACTTTGGACTTAGTCAATTCAGTCAACGAACCCGGATCCTGCCTCGACAAAACAACGAACCCGGAACCTGCCTCCACTTTGGACTTAGTCAATTCAGTCAACGAACCCGGATCCTGCCTCCACTTTGGACTTGGTCAATTCACTCAACGAACCTGGATCCTGCCTCGACAAAGAACCCGGATCCTGCCTCGTCATCGAACCCGGATCCTGCCTCATCAACGAACCCGGATCCTGCCTCTACTTTGGACTTAGTCAATTCAGTAAACGAACCCGGATCATGCCTCCACTTTGGACTTAGTCAATTCAGTCAACGAACCCGGATCCTACCTCCACTTTGGACTTAGTCAATTCAGTCAACGAACCCGGATCCTGCCTCCACTTTGGACTTGGTCAATTCACTCAACGAACCTGGATCCTGCCTCGACAAAGAACAAGGATCCTGCCTCGTCATCGAACCCGGATCCTGCCTCATCAACGAACCCGGATCCTGCCTCTACTTTGGACTTAGTCAATTCAGTAAACGAACCCGGATCATGCCTCCACTTTGGACTTAGTCAATTCAGTCAACGAACCCGGATCCTGCCTCCACTTTGGACTTAGTCAATTCAGTCAACGAACCCGGATCCTGCCTCCACTTTGGACTTGGTCAATTCACTCAACGAACCTGGATCCTGCCTCGACAAAGAACCCGGATCCTGCCTCGACATCGAACCCGGATCCTGCCTCATCAACGAACCCGGATCCTGCCTCCACTTTGGACTTAGTCAATTCAGTAAACGAACCCGGATCATGCCTCCACTTTGGACTTAGTCAATTCAGTCAACGAACCCGGATCCTGCCTCCACTTTGGACTTAGTCAGTTCAGTCAACGAACCCGAATCCTGCCTCCAATTTGGACTTAGTCAATTCACTCAACGAACCTGGATCCTGCCTTGTCAACGAACCCGGATCCTGCCTCCACTTTGGACTTAGTCAATTCAGTAAACGAACCCGGATCATGCCTCCACTTTGGACTTAGTCAATTCAGTCAACGAACCCGGATCCTGCCTCCACTTTGGACTTAGTCAATTCAGTCAACGAACCCGGATCCTGCCTCCACTTTGGACTTGGTCAATTCACTCAACGAACCTGGATCCTGCCTTGTCAACGAACCCGGATCCTGCCTCATCAACGAACCCGGATCCTGCCTCCACTTTGGACTTAGTCAATTCAGTCAACGAACCCGAATCCTGCCTCCAATTTGGACTTAGTCAATTCAGTCAACGAACCCGAATCCTGCCTCCACTTTGGACTTAGTCAGTTCAGTCAACGAACCCGGATCCTGCCTCCACTTTGGACTTAGTTAATTCAGTCAACGAACCCGGATCCTGCCTCCACTTTGGACTTAGTCAATTCAGTCAACGAACCCGGATCCTGCCTCCACTTTGGACTTGGTCAATTCACTCAACGAACCTGGATCCTGCCTCGACAAAGAACCCGGATCCTGCCTCGTCATCGAACCCGGATCCTGCCTCATCAACGAACCCGGATCCTGCCTCCACTTTGGACTTAGTCAATTCAGTAAACGAACCCGGATCATGCCTCCACTTTGGACTTAGCCAATTCAGTCAACGAACACGGATCCTGCCTCGACAAAACAACGAACCCGGAACCTGCCTCCACTTTGGACTTAGTCAATTCAGTCAACGAACCCGAATCCTGCCTCCACTTTGGACTTAGTCAATTCAGTCAACGAACCCGGATCCTGCCTCCACTTTGGACTTAGCCAATTCAGTCAACGAACCCGGATCCTGCCTCCACTTTGGACTTAGCCAATTCAGTCAACGAACCCGGATCCTGCCTCGACAAAACAACGAACCCGGAACCTGACTCCACTTTGGACTTAGTCAATTCAGTCAACGAACCCGGATCCTGCCTCGACAAAACAACGAACCCGGAACCTGCCTCCACTTTGGACTTAGTCAGTTCAGTCAACGAACCCGGATCCTGCCTTGTCAACGAACCCGGATCCTGCCTCGTCAACGAACCCGGATCCTGCCTCCATTTTGGACTTAGTCAATTCAGTCAACGAACCCGGATCCTGCCTTGTCAACGAACCCGGATCCTGCCTCGTCAACGAACCCGGATCCTGCCTCCACTTTGGACTTAGTTAATTCAGTCAACGAACCCGGATCCTGCCTCCACTTTGGACTTAGTCAATTCACTCAACGAACCTGGATCCTGCCTCGACAAAGAACCCGGATCCTGCCTCATCAACGAACCCGGATCCTGCCTAATCAACGAACCCGGATCCTGCCTCCACTTTGGACTTAGTTAATTCAGTCAACGAACCCGGATCCTGCCTCCACTTTGGACTTAGTCAATTCAGTCAACGAACCCGGATCCTGCCTCCACTTTGGACTTGGTCAATTCACTCAACGAACCTGGATCCTGCCTCGACAAAGAACCCGGATCCTGCCTCGTCATCGAACCCGGATCCTGCCTCATCAACGAACCCGGATATTGCCTCCACTTTGGACTTAGTCAATTCAGTCAACGAACCCGAATCCTGCCTCCAATTTGGACTTAGTCAATTCAGTCAACGAACCCGAATCCTGCCTCCACTTTGGACTTAGTCAGTTCAGTCAACGAACCCGGATCCTGCCTCCACTTTGGACTTGGTCAATTCACTCAACGAACCTGGATCCTGCCTCGACAAAGAACCCGGATCCTGCCTCGTCATCGAACCCGGATCCTGCCTCATCAACGAACCCGGATCCTGCCTCCACTTTGGATTTAGTCAATTCAGTAAACGAACCCGGATCATGCCTCCACTTTGGACTTAGTCAATTCAGTCAACGAACCCGAATCCTGCCTCCACTTTGGACTTAGTCAATTCAGTCAACGAACCCGGATCCTGCCTCCACTTTGGACTTAGCCAATTCAGTCAACGAACCAGGATCCTGCCTCGAAAAAACAACGAACCCGGAACCTGACTCCACTTTGGACTTAGTCAATCCAGTAAACGAACCCGGATCATGCCTCCACTTTGGACTTAGTCAATTCAGTCAACGAACCCGGATCCTGCCTCCACTTTGGACTTAGTCAATTCAGTCAACGAACCCGGATCCTGCCTCCACTTTGGACTTGGTCAATTCACTCAACGAACCTGGATCCTGCCTCGACAAAGAACCCGGATCCTGCCTCGTCATCGAACCCGGATCCTGCCTCATCAACGAACCCGGATCCTGCCTCCACTTTGGACTTAGTCAATTCAGTAAACGAACCCGGATCATGCCTCCACTTTGGACTTAGTCAATTCAGTCAACGAACCCGGATCCTGCCTCCACTTTGGACTTAGCCAATTCAGTCAACGAACCCGGATCCTGCCTTGTCAACGAACCCGGATCCTGCCTCATCAACGAACCCGGATCCTGCCTCCACTTTGGACTTAGTCAATTCAGTCAACGAACCCGAATCCTGCCTCCAATTTGGACTTAGTCAATTCAGTAAACGAACCCGGATCATGCCTCCACTTTGGACTTAGCCAATTCAGTCAACGAACACGGATCCTGCCTCGACAAAACAACGAACCCGGAACCTGCCTCCACTTTGGACTTAGTCAATTCAGTCAACGAACCCGAATCCTGCCTCCACTTTGGACTTAGTCAATTCAGTCAACGAACCCGGATCCTGCCTCCACTTTGGACTTAGCCAATTCAGTCAACGAACCCGGATCCTGCCTCCACTTTGGACTTAGCCAATTCAGTCAACGAACCCGGATCCTGCCTCGACAAAACAACGAACCCGGAACCTGACTCCACTTTGGACTTAGTCAATTCAGTCAACGAACCCGGATCCTGCCTCGACAAAACAACGAACCCGGAACCTGCCTCCACTTTGGACTTAGTCAGTTCAGTCAACGAACCCGGATCCTGCCTCGACAAAGAACCCGGATCCTGCCTCGTCATCGAACCCGGATCCTGCCTCATCAACGAACCCGGATATTGCCTCCACTTTGGACTTAGTCAATTCAGTCAACGAACCCGAATCCTGCCTCCAATTTGGACTTAGTCAATTCAGTCAACGAACCCGAATCCTGCCTCCACTTTGGACTTAGTCAGTTCAGTCAACGAACCCGGATCCTGCCTCCACTTTGGACTTAGTTAATTCAGTCAACGAACCCGGATCCTGCCTCCACTTTGGACTTAGTCAATTCAGTCAACGAACCCGGATCCTGCCTCCACTTTGGACTTGGTCAATTCACTCAACGAACCTGGATCCTGCCTCGACAAAGAACCCGGATCCTGCCTCGTCATCGAACCCGGATCCTGCCTCATCAACGAACCCCGATCCTGCCTCCACTTTGGATTTAGTCAATTCAGTAAACGAACCCGGATCATGCCTCCACTTTGGACTTAGTCAATTCAGTCAACGAACCCGGATCCTGCCTCCACTTTGGACTTAGCCAATTCAGTCAACGAACACGGATCCTGCCTCGACAAAACAACGAACCCGGAACCTGCCTCCACTTTGGACTTAGTCAATTCAGTCAACGAACCCGAATCCTGCCTCCACTTTGGACTTAGTCAATTCAGTCAACGAACCCGGATCCTGCCTCCACTTTGGACTTAGCCAATTCAGTCAACGAACCCGGATCCTGCCTCCACTTTGGACTTAGCCAATTCAGTCAACGAACCAGGATCCTGCCTCGAAAAAACAACGAACCCGGAACCTGACTCCACTTTGGACTTAGTCAATTCAGTCAACGAACCCGGATCCTGCCTCGACAAAACAACGAACCCGGAACCTGCCTCCACTTTGGACTTAGTCAATTCAGTCAACGAACCCGGATCCTGCCTCCACTTTGGACTTGGTCAATTCACTCAACGAACCTGGATCCTGCCTCGACAAAGAACCCGGATCCTGCCTCGTCATCGAACCCGGATCCTGCCTCATCAACGAACCCGGATCCTGCCTCTACTTTGGACTTAGTCAATTCAGTAAACGAACCCGGATCATGCCTCCACTTTGGACTTAGTCAATTCAGTCAACGAACCCGGATCCTACCTCCACTTTGGACTTAGTCAATTCAGTCAACGAACCCGGATCCTGCCTCCACTTTGGACTTGGTCAATTCACTCAACGAACCTGGATCCTGCCTCGACAAAGAACAAGGATCCTGCCTCGTCATCGAACCCGGATCCTGCCTCATCAACGAACCCGGATCCTGCCTCTACTTTGGACTTAGTCAATTCAGTAAACGAACCCGGATCATGCCTCCACTTTGGACTTAGTCAATTCAGTCAACGAACCCGGATCCTGCCTCCACTTTGGACTTAGTCAATTCAGTCAACGAACCCGGATCCTGCCTCCACTTTGGACTTGGTCAATTCACTCAACGAACCTGGATCCTGCCTCGACAAAGAACCCGGATCCTGCCTCGACATCGAACCCGGATCCTGCCTCATCAACGAACCCGGATCCTGCCTCCACTTTGGACTTAGTCAATTCAGTAAACGAACCCGGATCATGCCTCCACTTTGGACTTAGTCAATTCAGTCAACGAACCCGGATCCTGCCTCCACTTTGGACTTAGTCAATTCAGTCAACGAACCCGGATCCTGCCTCCACTTTGGACTTGGTCAATTCACTCAACGAACCTGGATCCTGCCTCGACAAAGAACCCGGATCCTGCCTCGTCATCGAACCCGGATCCTGCCTCATCAACGAACCCGGATCCTGCCTCCACTTTGGACTTAGTCAATTCAGTAAACGAACCCGGATCATGCCTCCACTTTGGACTTAGTCAATTCAGTCAACGAACCCGGATCCTGCCTCCACTTTGGACTTAGCCAATTCAGTCAACGAACCCGGATCCTGCCTTGTCAACGAACCCGGATCCTGCCTCATCAACGAACCCGGATCCTGCCTCCACTTTGGACTTAGTCAATTCAGTCAACGAACCCGAATCCTGCCTCCAATTTGGACTTAGTCAATTCAGTAAACGAACCCGGATCATGCCTCCACTTTGGACTTAGCCAATTCAGTCAACGAACACGGATCCTGCCTCGACAAAACAACGAACCCGGAACCTGCCTCCACTTTGGACTTAGTCAATTCAGTCAACGAACCCGAATCCTGCCTCCACTTTGGACTTAGTCAATTCAGTCAACGAACCCGGATCCTGCCTCCACTTTGGACTTAGCCAATTCAGTCAACGAACCCGGATCCTGCCTCCACTTTGGACTTAGCCAATTCAGTCAACGAACCCGGATCCTGCCTCGACAAAACAACGAACCCGGAACCTGACTCCACTTTGGACTTAGTCAATTCAGTCAACGAACCCGGATCCTGCCTCGACAAAACAACGAACCCGGAACCTGCCTCCACTTTGGACTTAGTCAGTTCAGTCAACGAACCCGGATCCTGCCTTGTCAACGAACCCGGATCCTGCCTCGTCAACGAACCCGGATCCTGCCTCCATTTTGGACTTAGTCAATTCAGTCAACGAACCCGGATCCTGCCTTGTCAACGAACCCGGATCCTGCCTCGTCAACGAACCCGGATCCTGCCTCCACTTTGGACTTAGTTAATTCAGTCAACGAACCCGGATCCTGCCTCCACTTTGGACTTAGTCAATTCACTCAACGAACCTGGATCCTGCCTCGACAAAGAACCCGGATCCTGCCTCATCAACGAACCCGGATCCTGCCTAATCAACGAACCCGGATCCTGCCTCCACTTTGGACTTAGTTAATTCAGTCAACGAACCCGGATCCTGCCTCCACTTTGGACTTAGTCAATTCAGTCAACGAACCCGGATCCTGCCTCCACTTTGGACTTGGTCAATTCACTCAACGAACCTGGATCCTGCCTCGACAAAGAACCCGGATCCTGCCTCGTCATCGAACCCGGATCCTGCCTCATCAACGAACCCGGATATTGCCTCCACTTTGGACTTAGTCAATTCAGTCAACGAACCCGAATCCTGCCTCCAATTTGGACTTAGTCAATTCAGTCAACGAACCCGAATCCTGCCTCCACTTTGGACTTAGTCAGTTCAGTCAACGAACCCGGATCCTGCCTCCACTTTGGACTTGGTCAATTCACTCAACGAACCTGGATCCTGCCTCGACAAAGAACCCGGATCCTGCCTCGTCATCGAACCCGGATCCTGCCTCATCAACGAACCCGGATCCTGCCTCCACTTTGGATTTAGTCAATTCAGTAAACGAACCCGGATCATGCCTCCACTTTGGACTTAGTCAATTCAGTCAACGAACCCGAATCCTGCCTCCACTTTGGACTTAGTCAATTCAGTCAACGAACCCGGATCCTGCCTCCACTTTGGACTTAGCCAATTCAGTCAACGAACCAGGATCCTGCCTCGAAAAAACAACGAACCCGGAACCTGACTCCACTTTGGACTTAGTCAATCCAGTAAACGAACCCGGATCATGCCTCCACTTTGGACTTAGTCAATTCAGTCAACGAACCCGGATCCTGCCTCCACTTTGGACTTAGTCAATTCAGTCAACGAACCCGGATCCTGCCTCCACTTTGGACTTGGTCAATTCACTCAACGAACCTGGATCCTGCCTCGACAAAGAACCCGGATCCTGCCTCGTCATCGAACCCGGATCCTGCCTCATCAACGAACCCGGATCCTGCCTCCACTTTGGACTTAGTCAATTCAGTAAACGAACCCGGATCATGCCTCCACTTTGGACTTAGTCAATTCAGTCAACGAACCCGGATCCTGCCTCCACTTTGGACTTAGCCAATTCAGTCAACGAACCCGGATCCTGCCTTGTCAACGAACCCGGATCCTGCCTCATCAACGAACCCGGATCCTGCCTCCACTTTGGACTTAGTCAATTCAGTCAACGAACCCGAATCCTGCCTCCAATTTGGACTTAGTCAATTCAGTCAACGAACCCGAATCCTGCCTCCACTTTGGACTTAGTCAGTTCAGTCAACGAACCCGGATCCTGCCTCCACTTTGGACTTAGTTAATTCAGTCAACGAACCCGGATCCTGCCTCCACTTTGGACTTAGTCAATTCAGTCAACGAACCCGGATCCTGCCTCCACTTTGGACTTGGTCAATTCACTCAACGAACCTGGATCCTGCCTCGACAAAGAACCCGGATCCTGCCTCGTCATCGAACCCGGATCCTGCCTCATCAACGAACCCGGATCCTGCCTCCACTTTGGACTTAGTCAATTCAGTAAACGAACCCGGATCATGCCTCCACTTTGGACTTAGCCAATTCAGTCAACGAACACGGATCCTGCCTCGACAAAACAACGAACCCGGAACCTGACTCCACTTTGGACTTAGTCAATTCAGTCAACGAACCCGGATCCTGCCTCGACAAAACAACGAACCCGGAACCTGCCTCCACTTTGGACTTAGTCAATTCAGTCAACGAACCCGGATCCTGCCTTGTCAACGAACCCGGATCCTGCCTCGTCAACGAACCCGGATCCTGCCTCCATTTTGGACTTAGTCAATTCAGTCAACGAACCCGGATCCTGCCTTGTCAACGAACCCGGATCCTGCCTCGTCAACGAACCCGGATCCTGCCTCCACTTTGGACTTAGTTAATTCAGTCAACGAACCCGGATCCTGCCTCCACTTTGGACTTAGTCAATTCACTCAACGAACCTGGATCCTGCCTCGACAAAGAACCCGGATCCTGCCTCGTCAACGAACCCGGATCCTGCCTAATCAACGAACCCGGATCCTGCCTCCACTTTGGACTTAGTTAATTCAGTCAACGAACCCGGATCCTGCCTCCACTTTGGACTTAGTCAATTCAGTCAACGAACCCGGATCCTGCCTCCACTTTGGACTTGGTCAATTCACTCAACGAACCTGGATCCTGCCTCGACAAAGAACCCGGATCCTGCCTCGTCATCGAACCCGGATCCTGCCTCATCAACGAACCCGGATATTGCCTCCACTTTGGACTTAGTCAATTCAGTCAACGAACCCGAATCCTGCCTCCAATTTGGACTTAGTCAATTCAGTCAACGAACCCGAATCCTGCCTCCACTTTGGACTTAGTCAGTTCAGTCAACGAACCCGGATCCTGCCTCCACTTTGGACTTGGTCAATTCACTCAACGAACCTGGATCCTGCCTCGACAAAGAACCCGGATCCTGCCTCGTCATCGAACCCGGATCCTGCCTCATCAACGAACCCGGATCCTGCCTCCACTTTGGATTTAGTCAATTCAGTAAACGAACCCGGATCATGCCTCCACTTTGGACTTAGTCAATTCAGTCAACGAACCCGAATCCTGCCTCCACTTTGGACTTAGTCAATTCAGTCAACGAACCCGGATCCTGCCTCCACTTTGGACTTAGCCAATTCAGTCAACGAACCCGGATCCTGCCTCGACAAAACAACGAACCCGGAACCTGCCTCCACTTTGGACTTAGTCAGTTCAGTCAACGAACCCGGATCCTGCCTTGTCAACGAACCCGGATCCTGCCTCGTCAACGAACCCGGATCCTGCCTCCATTTTGGACTTAGTCAATTCAGTCAACGAACCCGGATCCTGCCTTGTCAACGAACCCGGATCCTGCCTCGTCAACGAACCCGGATCCTGCCTCCACTTTGGACTTAGTTAATTCAGTCAACGAACCCGGATCCTGCCTCCACTTTGGACTTAGTCAATTCACTCAACGAACCTGGATCCTGCCTCGACAAAGAACCCGGATCCTGCCTCATCAACGAACCCGGATCCTGCCTAATCAACGAACCCGGATCCTGCCTCCACTTTGGACTTAGTTAATTCAGTCAACGAACCCGGATCCTGCCTCCACTTTGGACTTAGTCAATTCAGTCAACGAACCCGGATCCTGCCTCCACTTTGGACTTGGTCAATTCACTCAACGAACCTGGATCCTGCCTCGACAAAGAACCCGGATCCTGCCTCGTCATCGAACCCGGATCCTGCCTCATCAACGAACCCGGATATTGCCTCCACTTTGGACTTAGTCAATTCAGTCAACGAACCCGAATCCTGCCTCCAATTTGGACTTAGTCAATTCAGTCAACGAACCCGAATCCTGCCTCCACTTTGGACTTAGTCAGTTCAGTCAACGAACCCGGATCCTGCCTCCACTTTGGACTTGGTCAATTCACTCAACGAACCTGGATCCTGCCTCGACAAAGAACCCGGATCCTGCCTCGTCATCGAACCCGGATCCTGCCTCATCAACGAACCCGGATCCTGCCTCCACTTTGGATTTAGTCAATTCAGTAAACGAACCCGGATCATGCCTCCACTTTGGACTTAGTCAATTCAGTCAACGAACCCGAATCCTGCCTCCACTTTGGACTTAGTCAATTCAGTCAACGAACCCGGATCCTGCCTCCACTTTGGACTTAGCCAATTCAGTCAACGAACCAGGATCCTGCCTCGAAAAAACAACGAACCCGGAACCTGACTCCACTTTGGACTTAGTCAATCCAGTAAACGAACCCGGATCATGCCTCCACTTTGGACTTAGTCAATTCAGTCAACGAACCCGGATCCTGCCTCCACTTTGGACTTAGTCAATTCAGTCAACGAACCCGGATCCTGCCTCCACTTTGGACTTGGTCAATTCACTCAACGAACCTGGATCCTGCCTCGACAAAGAACCCGGATCCTGCCTCGTCATCGAACCCGGATCCTGCCTCATCAACGAACCCGGATCCTGCCTCCACTTTGGACTTAGTCAATTCAGTAAACGAACCCGGATCATGCCTCCACTTTGGACTTAGTCAATTCAGTCAACGAACCCGGATCCTGCCTCCACTTTGGACTTAGCCAATTCAGTCAACGAACCCGGATCCTGCCTTGTCAACGAACCCGGATCCTGCCTCATCAACGAACCCGGATCCTGCCTCCACTTTGGACTTAGTCAATTCAGTCAACGAACCCGAATCCTGCCTCCAATTTGGACTTAGTCAATTCAGTCAACGAACCCGAATCCTGCCTCCACTTTGGACTTAGTCAGTTCAGTCAACGAACCCGGATCCTGCCTCCACTTTGGACTTAGTTAATTCAGTCAACGAACCCGGATCCTGCCTCCACTTTGGACTTAGTCAATTCAGTCAACGAACCCGGATCCTGCCTCCACTTTGGACTTGGTCAATTCACTCAACGAACCTGGATCCTGCCTCGACAAAGAACCCGGATCCTGCCTCGTCATCGAACCCGGATCCTGCCTCATCAACGAACCCGGATCCTGCCTCCACTTTGGACTTAGTCAATTCAGTAAACGAACCCGGATCATGCCTCCACTTTGGACTTAGCCAATTCAGTCAACGAACACGGATCCTGCCTCGACAAAACAACGAACCCGGAACCTGACTCCACTTTGGACTTAGTCAATTCAGTCAACGAACCCGGATCCTGCCTCGACAAAACAACGAACCCGGAACCTGCCTCCACTTTGGACTTAGTCAATTCAGTCAACGAACCCGGATCCTGCCTTGTCAACGAACCCGGATCCTGCCTCGTCAACGAACCCGGATCCTGCCTCCATTTTGGACTTAGTCAATTCAGTCAACGAACCCGGATCCTGCCTTGTCAACGAACCCGGATCCTGCCTCGTCAACGAACCCGGATCCTGCCTCCACTTTGGACTTAGTTAATTCAGTCAACGAACCCGGATCCTGCCTCCACTTTGGACTTAGTCAATTCACTCAACGAACCTGGATCCTGCCTCGACAAAGAACCCGGATCCTGCCTCGTCAACGAACCCGGATCCTGCCTAATCAACGAACCCGGATCCTGCCTCCACTTTGGACTTAGTTAATTCAGTCAACGAACCCGGATCCTGCCTCCACTTTGGACTTAGTCAATTCAGTCAACGAACCCGGATCCTGCCTCCACTTTGGACTTGGTCAATTCACTCAACGAACCTGGATCCTGCCTCGACAAAGAACCCGGATCCTGCCTCGTCATCGAACCCGGATCCTGCCTCATCAACGAACCCGGATATTGCCTCCACTTTGGACTTAGTCAATTCAGTCAACGAACCCGAATCCTGCCTCCAATTTGGACTTAGTCAATTCAGTCAACGAACCCGAATCCTGCCTCCACTTTGGACTTAGTCAGTTCAGTCAACGAACCCGGATCCTGCCTCCACTTTGGACTTGGTCAATTCACTCAACGAACCTGGATCCTGCCTCGACAAAGAACCCGGATCCTGCCTCGTCATCGAACCCGGATCCTGCCTCATCAACGAACCCGGATCCTGCCTCCACTTTGGATTTAGTCAATTCAGTAAACGAACCCGGATCATGCCTCCACTTTGGACTTAGTCAATTCAGTCAACGAACCCGAATCCTGCCTCCACTTTGGACTTAGTCAATTCAGTCAACGAACCCGGATCCTGCCTCCACTTTGGACTTAGCCAATTCAGTCAACGAACCCGGATCCTGCCTCCACTTTGGACTTAGCCAATTCAGTCAACGAACCAGGATCCTGCCTCGAAAAAACAACGAACCCGGAACCTGACTCCACTTTGGACTTAGTCAATTCAGTCAACGAACCCGGATCCTGCCTCGACAAAACAACGAACCCGGAACCTGCCTCCACTTTGGACTTAGTCAATTCAGTCAACGAACCCGGATCCTGCCTTGTCAACGAACCCGGATCCTGCCTCGTCAACGAACCCGGATCCTGCCTCCACTTTGGACTTAGTTAATTCAGTCAACGAACCCGGATCCTGCCTCCACTTTGGACTTAGTCAATTCACTCAACGAACCTGGATCCTGCCTCGACAAAGAACCCGGATCCTGCCTCGTCAACGAACCCGGATCCTGCCTAATCAACGAACCCGGATCCTGCCTCCACTTTGGACTTAGTTAATTCAGTCAACGAACCCGGATCCTGCCTCCACTTTGGACTTAGTCAATTCAGTCAACGAACCCGGATCCTGCCTCCACTTTGGACTTGGTCAATTCACTCAACGAACCTGGATCCTGCCTCGACAAAGAACCCGGATCCTGCCTCGTCATCGAACCCGGATCCTGCCTCATCAACGAACCCGGATATTGCCTCCACTTTGGACTTAGTCAATTCAGTCAACGAACCCGAATCCTGCCTCCAATTTGGACTTAGTCAATTCAGTCAACGAACCCGAATCCTGCCTCCACTTTGGACTTAGTCAGTTCAGTCAACGAACCCGGATCCTGCCTCCACTTTGGACTTGGTCAATTCACTCAACGAACCTGGATCCTGCCTCGACAAAGAACCCGGATCCTGCCTCGTCATCGAACCCGGATCCTGCCTCATCAACGAACCCGGATCCTGCCTCCACTTTGGATTTAGTCAATTCAGTAAACGAACCCGGATCATGCCTCCACTTTGGACTTAGTCAATTCAGTCAACGAACCCGAATCCTGCCTCCACTTTGGACTTAGTCAATTCAGTCAACGAACCCGGATCCTGCCTCCACTTTGGACTTAGTCAATTCAGTCAACGAACCAGGATCCTGCCTCGAAAAAACAACGAACCCGGAACCTGACTCCACTTTGGACTTAGTCAATTCAGTCAACGAACCCGGATCCTGCCTCGACAAAACAACGAACCCGGAACCTGCCTCCACTTTGGACTTAGTCAATTCAGTCAACGAACCCGAATCCTGCCTCCACTTTGGACTTAGTCAATTCAGTCAACGAACCCGGATCCTGCCTCCACTTTGGACTTAGCCAATTCAGTCAACGAACCCGGATCCTGCCTCCACTTTGGACTTAGCCAATTCAGTCAACGAACCAGGATCCTGCCTCGAAAAAACAACGAACCCGGAACCTGACTCCACTTTGGACTTAGTCAATCCATTAAACGAACCCGGATCATGCCTCCACTTTGGACTTAGTCAATTCAGTCAACGAACCCGGATCCTGCCTCCACTTTGGACTTAGTCAATTCAGTCAACGAACCCGGATCCTGCCTCCACTTTGGACTTGGTCAATTCACTCAACGAACCTGGATCCTGCCTCGACAAAGAACCCGGATCCTGCCTCGTCATCGAACCCGGATCCTGCCTCATCAACGAACCCGGATCCTGCCTCCACTTTGGACTTAGTCAATTCAGTAAACGAACCCGGATCATGCCTCCACTTTGGACTTAGTCAATTCAGTCAACGAACCCGGATCCTGCCTCCACTTTGGACTTAGCCAATTCAGTCAACGAACCCGGATCCTGCCTTGTCAACGAACCCGGATCCTGCCTCATCAACGAACCCGGATCCTGCCTCCACTTTGGACTTAGTCAATTCAGTCAACGAACCCGAATCCTGCCTCCAATTTGGACTTAGTCAATTCAGTCAACGAACCCGAATCCTGCCTCCACTTTGGACTTAGTCAGTTCAGTCAACGAACCCGGATCCTGCCTCCACTTTGGACTTAGTTAATTCAGTCAACGAACCCGGATCCTGCCTCCACTTTGGACTTAGTCAATTCAGTCAACGAACCCGGATCCTGCCTCCACTTTGGACTTGGTCAATTCACTCAACGAACCTGGATCCTGCCTCGACAAAGAACCCGGATCCTGCCTCGTCATCGAACCCGGATCCTGCCTCATCAACGAACCCGGATCCTGCCTCCACTTTGGACTTAGTCAATTCAGTAAACGAACCCGGATCATGCCTCCACTTTGGACTTAGCCAATTCAGTCAACGAACACGGATCCTGCCTCGACAAAACAACGAACCCGGAACCTGACTCCACTTTGGACTTAGTCAATTCAGTCAACGAACCCGGATCCTGCCTCGACAAAACAACGAACCCGGAACCTGCCTCCACTTTGGACTTAGTCAATTCAGTCAACGAACCCGGATCCTGCCTTGTCAACGAACCCGGATCCTGCCTCGTCAACGAACCCGGATCCTGCCTCCATTTTGGACTTAGTCAATTCAGTCAACGAACCCGGATCCTGCCTTGTCAACGAACCCGGATCCTGCCTCGTCAACGAACCCGGATCCTGCCTCCACTTTGGACTTAGTTATTTCAGTCAACGAACCCGGATCCTGCCTCCACTTTGGACTTAGTCAATTCACTCAACGAACCTGGATCCTGCCTCGACAAAGAACCCGGATCCTGCCTCGTCAACGAACCCGGATCCTGCCTAATCAACGAACCCGGATCCTGCCTCCACTTTGGACTTAGTTAATTCAGTCAACGAACCCGGATCCTGCCTCCACTTTGGACTTAGTCAATTCACTCAACGAACCTGGATCCTGCCTCGACAAAGAACCCGGATCCTGCCTCGTCATCGAACCCGGATCCTGCCTCATCAACGAACCCGGATATTGCCTCCACTTTGGACTTAGTCAATTCAGTCAACGAACCCGAATCCTGCCTCCAATTTGGACTTAGTCAATTCAGTCAACGAACCCGAATCCTGCCTCCACTTTGGACTTAGTCAGTTCAGTCAACGAACCCGGATCCTGCCTCCACTTTGGACTTGGTCAATTCACTCAACGAACCTGGATCCTGCCTCGACAAAGAACCCGGATCCTGCCTCGTCATCGAACCCGGATCCTGCCTCATCAACGAACCCGGATCCTGCCTCCACTTTGGATTTAGTCAATTCAGTAAACGAACCCGGATCATGCCTCCACTTTGGACTTAGTCAATTCAGTCAACGAACCCGAATCCTGCCTCCACTTTGGACTTAGTCAATTCAGTCAACGAACCCGGATCCTGCCTCCACTTTGGACTTAGCCAATTCAGTCAACGAACCCGGATCCTGCCTCCACTTTGGACTTAGCCAATTCAGTCAACGAACCAGGATCCTGCCTCGAAAAAACAACGAACCCGGAACCTGACTCCACTTTGGACTTAGTCAATTCAGTCAACGAACCCGGATCCTGCCTCGACAAAACAACGAACCCGGAACCTGCCTCCACTTTGGACTTAGTCAATTCAGTCAACGAACCCGAATCCTGCCTCCACTTTGGACTTAGTCAATTCAGTCAACGAAACCGGATCCTGCCTCCACTTTGGACTTAGCCAATTCAGTCAACGAACCCGGATCCTGCCTCCACTTTGGACTTAGCCAATTCAGTCAACGAACCAGGATCCTGCCTCGAAAAAACAACGAACCCGGAACCTGACTCCACTTTGGACTTAGTCAATCCAGTAAACGAACCCGGATCATGCCTCCACTTTGGACTTAGTCAATTCAGTCAACGAACCCGGATCCTGCCTCCACTTTGGACTTAGTCAATTCAGTCAACGAACCCGGATCCTGCCTCCACTTTGGACTTGGTCAATTCACTCAACGAACCTGGATCCTGCCTCGACAAAGAACCCGGATCCTGCCTCGTCATCGAACCCGGATCCTGCCTCATCAACTAACCCGGATCCTGCCTCCACTTTGGACTTAGTCAATTCAGTAAACGAACCCGGATCATGCCTCCACTTTGGACTTAGTCAATTCAGTCAACGAACCCGGATCCTGCCTCCACTTTGGACTTAGCCAATTCAGTCAACGAACCCGGATCCTGCCTTGTCAACGAACCCGGATCCTGCCTCATCAACGAACCCGGATCCTGCCTCCACTTTGGACTTAGTCAATTCAGTCAACGAACCCGAATCCTGCCTCCAATTTGGACTTAGTCAATTCAGTCAACGAACCCGAATCCTGCCTCCACTTTGGACTTAGTCAGTTCAGTCAACGAACCCGGATCCTGCCTCCACTTTGGACTTAGTTAATTCAGTCAACGAACCCGGATCCTGCCTCCACTTTGGACTTAGTCAATTCAGTCAACGAACCCGGATCCTGCCTCCACTTTGGACTTGGTCAATTCACTCAACGAACCTGGATCCTGCCTCGACAAAGAACCCGGATCCTGCCTTGTCATCGAACCCGGATCCTGCCTCATCAACGAACCCGGATCCTGCCTCCACTTTGGACTTAGTCAATTCAGTAAACGAACCCGGATCATGCCTCCACTTTGGACTTAGCCAATTCAGTCAACGAACACGGATCCTGCCTCGACAAAACAACGAACCCGGAACCTGACTCCACTTTGGACTTAGTCAATTCAGTCAACGAACCCGGATCCTGCCTCGACAAAACAACGAACCCGGAACCTGCCTCCACTTTGGACTTAGTCAATTCAGTCAACGAACCCGGATCCTGCCTTGTCAACGAACCCGGATCCTGCCTCGTCAACGAACGCGGATCCTGCCTCCATTTTGGACTTAGTCAATTCAGTCAACGAACCCGGATCCTGCCTTGTCAACGAACCCGGATCCTGCCTCGTCAACGAACCCGGATCCTGCCTCCACTTTGGACTTAGTAAATTCAGTCAACGAACCCGGATCCTGCCTCCACTTTGGACTTAGTCAATTCACTCAACGAACCTGGATCCTGCCTCGACAAAGAACCCGGATCCTGCCTCGTCAACGAACCCGGATCCTGCCTAATCAACGAACCCGGATCCTGCCTCCACTTTGGACTTAGTTAATTCAGTCAACGAACCCGGATCCTGCCTCCACTTTGGACTTAGTCAATTCAGTCAACGAACCCGGATCCTGCCTCCACTTTGGACTTGGTCAATTCACTCAACGAACCTGGATCCTGCCTCGACAAAGAACCCGGATCCTGCCTCGTCATCGAACCCGGATCCTGCCTCATCAACGAACCCGGATATTGCCTCCACTTTGGACTTAGTCAATTCAGTCAACGAACCCGAATCCTGCCTCCAATTTGGACTTAGTCAATTCAGTCAACGAACCCGAATCCTGCCTCCACTTTGGACTTAGTCAGTTCAGTCAACGAACCCGGATCCTGCCTCCACTTTGGACTTAGTTAATTCGGAGTCAGCCAAGCGGCCGTCAGGATCCCTGTTCGTTGAAGTCAGGATCCCTGTTCATTGAAGTCCGGATCCCTGTTCGCTGAAGTCAGGATCCCTGTTCGTTGAAGTCAGGATCCCTGTTCGTTGAAGTCAGGATCCCTGTTCGTACTAGTAGAGTCGGAGGACTAGTAGTAGTCGGAGTCAGCCAAGCGGCCGTCAGGATCCCTGTTCGTTGAAGTCAGGATCCCTGTTCGTTGAAGTCAGGATCCCTGTTCGTTGAAGTCAGGATCCAAGTTCGTTGAAGTCAGGATCCCTGTTCGTTGAAGTCAGGATCCCTGTTCGTTGAAGTCAGGATCCCTGTTAGTTGAAGTCAGGATCCCTGTTCGTTGAAGTCAGGATTCCTGTTCGGTCAGGATCCCTGTTCGTTGAAGTCAGGATCCCTGTTCGTTGAAGTCAGGATCCCTGTTCGTTGAAGTCAGGATCCCAATTCGTTGAAGTCAGGATCCCTGGTCGGACTAGTAGAGTCGGAGGACTAGTAGTAGTCGGAGTCAGCCAAGCGGCCGTCAGGATCCCTGTTCGTTGAAGTCAGGATCACTGTTCGTTGAAGTCAGGATCCCTGTTCGTTGAAGTCAGGATCGCTGTTCGTTGAAGTCAGGATCACTGTTCGTTGAAGTCAGGATCCCTGTTCGTTGAAGTCAGGATCCCTGTTTCTCAAGATTGAAATTCGACTAAGTCCACAAGTATCGGTAGTTGTGCCATTCTACTCTCACCGGAGGCTTCCGAAACATATATATAGGACTAGTAGTAGTCGGAGTCAAGCCAAGCGTCGGAGGGGAGAGGAGTCGGAGGACTAGAAGTGGTCGGAGTCAAGCCAAGCTTCGGAGGGGAGAGGAGTCGGGGGACAAATAGTAGTAGTCGGAGTCAGCCAAGCGGCCGTCAGGATCCCTGTTCGTTGAAGTCAGGATCCCTGTTCGTTGAAGTCAGGATCCCAATTTGTTGAAGTCAGGATCCTTGTTCGGACTAGTAGAGTCGGAGAACTAGTAGTAGTCGGAGTCAGCCAAGCGGCCGTCAGGATCCCTGTTCGTTGAAGTCAGGATCACTGTTCGTTGAAGTCAGGATCACTGTTCGTTGAAGTCAGGATCCCTGTTTATTGAAGTCAGGATCCCTGTTCGTTGAAGTCAGGATCCCTGTTCGTTGAAGTCAGGATCCCTGTTCGTTGAAGTCAGGATCCCAATTCGTTGAAGTCAGGATCCCTGTTCGTTGAAGTCAGGATCCCTGTTCGTTGAAGTAAGGATCCCTGTTCGTTGAAGTCAGGATCCCTGTTCGTTGAAGTCAGGATCCCTGTTCGTTTAAGTCAGGATCCCTGTTCGTTGAAGCCAGGATCCCTGTTCGTTGAAGTCAGGATCCCTGTTCGTTGAAGTCAGGATCCCTGTTCGTTGAAGTCAGGATTCCTGTTCGTTGAAGTCAGGATCCCTGTTTCTCAAGATTGAAATTCGACCAAGTCCACAAGTATTGGTAGTCCACAAGTATTGGTAGTTGTGCCATTCTACTCTCACCGGAGGCTTCCGAAACATATATATAGGACTAGTAGTAGATGGAGTCAAGCCGAGCGTCGGAGGGAGAGGAGTCAGAGGACTAGAAGTAGTCGGAGTCAAGCCAAGCTTCGGAGGGGAGAGGAGTCGGAGGACTAGTAGTAGTCGGAGTCAGCCAAGCGGCCGTCAGGATCCCTGTTCGTTGAAGTCAGGATCCCTGTTCGTTGAAGTCAGGATCCCTGTTCGTTGAAGCCAGGATCCCCGTTCGGACTAGTAGAGTCGGAGTCAGCCAAGCGGCCGTCAGGATCCCTGTTCGTTGAAGTCAGTATACCTGTTCGTTGAAGTCAGGATCCCTGTTCGTTGAAGTCAGGATTCCTGTTCGTTGAAGTCAGGATCCCTGTTTCTCAAGATTGCAATTCGACTAAGTCCACAAGTATCGGTAGTTGTGCCATTCTACTCTCACCGGAGGCTTCCGAAACATATATATAGGACTAGTAGTAGATGGAGTCAAGCCAAGCGTCGGAGGGGAGAGGAGTCGGAGGACTAGAAGTAGTCGGAGTCAAGGCAAGCTTCGGAGGGGAGAGGAGTCGGAGGACTAGTAGTAGTCGGAGTCAGCCAAGCGGCCGTCAGGATCCCTGTTCGTTGAAGTCAGGATCCCTGTTCGTTGAAGTCAGAATCCCTGTTCGTTGAAGTCAGGATCCCTGTTCGTTGAAGTCAGGATCCCTGTTCGGACTAGTAGAGTCGGAGGACTAGTAGTAGTCGGAGTCAGCCAAGCGGCCGTCAGGATCCCTGTTCGTTGAAGTCAGGATCCCTGTTCGTTGAAGTCAGGATCCCTGTTTCTCAAGATTGAAATTCGACTAAGTCCACAAGTATCGGTAGTTGTGCATTCTACTCTCACCGGAGGCTTCCGAAACATATATATAGGACTAGTAGTAGTCGGAGTCAAGCCAAGCTTCGGAGGGGAGAGGAGTCGGAGGACTATTAGTAGTCAGAGTCAGCCAAGCGGCCGTCAGGATCCCTGTTCGTTGAAGTCAGGATCCCTGTTCGTTGAAGTCAGGATCCCAATTCGTTGAAGTCAGGATCCCTGTTCGTTGAAGTCAGGATCCCTGTTCGTTGAAGTCAGGATCCCTGTTCGTTGAAGTCAGGATCCCTGTTTCTCAAGATTGAAATTCGACTAAGTCCACAAGTATCGGTAGTTGTGCCATTCTACTCTCACCGGAGGCTTCCGAAACATATATATAGGACTAGTAGTAGTCGGAGTCAAGCCAAGTTTCGGAGGGGAGAGGAGTCGGAGGACTAGAAGTAGTCGGAGTCAAGCCAAGTTTCGGAGGGGAGAGGAGTCGGAGGACTAGTAGTAGTCGGAGTCAGCCAAGCGGCCGTCAGGATCCCTGTTCGTTGAAGTCAGGATCCCTGTTCGTTGAAGTCAGGATCCCTGTCCGTTGAAGTCAGGATCCCTGTTCGTTGAAGTCAGGATCCCTGTTCGTTGAAGTCAGGATCCCTGTTCGTTGAAGTCAGGATCCCTGTCCGTTGAAGTCAGGATCCCTGTTCGTTGAAGTCAGGATCCCTGTTCGTTGAAGTCAGGATCCCTGTTCGTTGAAGTCAGGATCCCTGTTCGTTGAAGTCAGGATCCCTGTTCGTTGAAGTCAGGATTCCTGTTCGTAGAAGTTAGGATCCCTGTTTCTCAAGATTGAAATTCGACCAAGTCCACAAGTATCGGTAGTTGTGCCATTCTACTCTCACCGGAGGCTTCCGAAACATATATATAGGACTAGTAGTAGATGGAGTCAAGCCGAGCGTCGGAGGGAGAGGAGTCAGAGGACTAGAAGTAGTCGGAGTCAAGCCAAGCTTCGGAGGGGAGAGGAGTCGGAGGACTAGTAGTAGTTGGAGTCAGCCAAGCGGCCGTCAGGATCCCTGTTCGTTGAAGTCAGGATCCCTGTTCGTTGAAGTCAGGATCCCTGTTCGTTGAAGTCAGGATCCCAGTTCGGACTAGTAGAGTCGGAGGACTAGTAGTAGTCGGAGTCAGCCAAGCGGCCGTCAGGATCCCTGTTCGTTGAAGTCAGGATCCCTGTTCATTGAAGTCCGGATCCCTGTTCGCTGAAGTCAGGATCCCTGTTCGTTGAAGTCAGGATCCCTGTTCGTTGAAGTCAGTATACCTGTTCGTTGAAGTCAGGATCCCTGTTCGTTGAAGTCAGGATTCCTGTTCGTTGAAGTCAGGATCCCTGTTTCTCAAGATTGCAATTCGACTAAGTCCAAAAGTATCGGTAGTTGTGCCATTCTACTCTCACCGGAGGTTTCCGAAACATATATATAGGACTAGTAGTAGTCGGAGTCAAGCCAAGCGTCGGAGGGGAGAGGAGTCGGAGGACTAGAAGTGGTCGGAGTCAAGCCAAGCTTCGGAGGGGAGAGGAGTCGGGGGACTAGTAGTAGTCGGAGTCAGCCAAGTGGCCGTCAGGATCCCTGTTCGTTGAAGTCAGGATCCCTGTTCGTTGAAGTCAGGATCCCAATTCGTTGAAGTCAGCATCCCTGTTCGTTGAAGTCAGGATCCCTGTTCGTTGAAGTCAGGATCCCTGCTCGGACTAGTAGAGTCGGAGAACTAGTAGTAGTCGGAGTCAGCCAAGCGGCCGTCAGGATCCCTGTTCGTTGAAGTCAGGATCCCTGTTCGTTGAAGTCAGGATCCCTGTTCGTTGAAGTCAGGATCCCTGTTCGTTGAAGTCAGGATCCCTCTTCGTTGAAGTCAGGATTCCTGTTCTTTGAAGTCAGGATTCCTGTTCGTAGAAGTCAGGATCCCTGTTTCTCAAGATTGAAATTCGACTAAGTCCACAAGTATCGGTAGTTGTGTTATTCTACACTCACCGGAGGCTTCCGAAACATATATATAGGACTAGTAGTAGTCGGAGTCAAGCCAAGCGTCGGAGGGGAGAGGAGTCGGAGGACTAGAAGTAGTCGGAGTCAAGCCAAGCTTCGGAGGGGAGAGGAGTCGGAGGACTAGTAGTAGTCGGAGTCAGCCAAGCGGCCGTCAGGATCCCTGTTCGTTGAAGTCAGGATCCCTGTTCGTTGAAGTCAGGATCCCTGTCCGTTGAAGTCAGGATCCCTGTTCGTTGAAGTCAGGATCCCTGTTCGTTGAAGTCAGGATCCCTGTTCGTTGAAGTCAGGATCCCTGTTCGTACTAGTAGAGTCGGAGGACTAGTAGTAGTCGGAGTCAGCCAAGCGGCCGTCAGGATCCCTGTTCGTTGAAGTCAGGATCCCTGTTCGTTGAAGTCAGGATCCCTGTTCGTTGAAGTCAGGATCCCAGTTCGGACTAGTAGAGTCGGAGGACTAGTAGTAGTCGGAGTCAGCCAAGCGGCCGTCAGGATCCCTGTTCGTTGAAGTCAGGATCCCTGTTCATTGAAGTCCGGATCCCTGTTCGCTGAAGTCAGGATTCCTGTTCGTTGAAGTCAGGATCCCTGTTCGTTGAAGTCAGTATACCTGTTCGTTGAAGTCAGGATCCCTGTTCGTTGAAGTCAGGATTCCTGTTCGTTGAAGTCAGGATCCCTGTTTCTCAAGATTGCAATTCGACTAAGTCCAAAAGTATCGGTAGTTGTGCCATTCTACTCTCACCGGAGGTTTCCGAAACATATATATAGGACTAGTAGTAGTCGGAGTCAAGCCAAGCGTCGGAGGGGAGAGGAGTCGGAGGACTAGAAGTGGTCGGAGTCAAGCCAAGCTTCGGAGGGGAGAGGAGTCGGGGGACTAGTAGTAGTCGGAGTCAGCCAAGTGGCCGTCAGGATCCCTGTTCGTTGAAGTCAGGATCCCTGTTCGTTGAAGTCAGGATCCCAATTCGTTGAAGTCAGCATCCCTGTTCGTTGAAGTCAGGATCCCTGTTCGTTGAAGTCAGGATCCCTGCTCGGACTAGTAGAGTCGGAGAACTAGTAGTAGTCGGAGTCAGCCAAGCGGCCGTCAGGATCCCTGTTCGTTGAAGTCAGGATCCCTGTTCGTTGAAGTCAGGATCCCTGTTCGTTGAAGTCAGGATCCCTGTTCGTTGAAGTCAGGATCCCTCTTCGTTGAAGTCAGGATTCCTGTTCTTTGAAGTCAGGATTCCTGTTCGTAGAAGTCAGGATCCCTGTTTCTCAAGATTGAAATTCGACTAAGTCCACAAGTATCGGTAGTTGTGCCATTCTACACTCACCGGAGGCTTCCGAAACATATATATAGGACTAGTAGTAGTCGGAGTCAAGCCAAGCGTCGGAGGGGAGAGGAGTCGGAGGACTAGAAGTAGTCGGAGTCAAGCCAAGCTTCGGAGGGGAGAGGAGTCGGAGGACTAGTAGTAGTCGGAGTCAGCCAAGCGGCCGTCAGGATCCCTGTTCGTTGAAGTCAGGATCCCTGTTCGTTGAAGTCAGGATCCCTGTCCGTTGAAGTCAGGATCCCTGTTCGTTGAAGTCAGGATCCCTGTTCGTTGAAGTCAGGATCCCTGTTCGTTGAAGTCAGGATCCCTGTTCGTACTAGTAGAGTCGGAGGACTAGTAGTAGTCGGAGTCAGCCAAGCGGCCGTCAGGATCCCTGTTCGTTGAAGTCAGGATCCCTGTTCGTTGAAGTCAGGATCCCTGTTCGTTGAAGTCAGGATCCAAGTTCGTTGAAGTCAGGATCCCTGTTCGTTAAAGTCAGGATCCCTGTTCGTTGAAGTCAGGATCCCTGTTCGTTGAAGTCAGGATCCCTGTTCGTTGAAGTCAGGACTCCTGTTCGTAGAAGTCAGGATCCCTGTTTCTCAAGATTGAAATTCGACTAAGTCCACAAGTATCGGTAGTTGTGCCATTCTACTCTCACCGGAGGCTTCCGACACATATATCTAGGACTAGTAGTAGTCGGAGTCAAGCCAAGCGTCGGAGGGGAGAGGATTCGGAGGACTAGAAGTAGTCGGAGTCAAGCCAAGCTTCGGAGGGGAGAGGAGTCGGAGGACTAGTAGTAGTCGGAGTCAGCCAAGCGGCCGTCAGGATCCCTGTTCGTTGAAGTCAGGATCCCTGTTGGTTGAAGTCAGGATCCCAATTCGTTGAAGTCAGGATCCCTGTTCGTTGAAGTAAGGATCCCTGTTCGTTGAAGTCAGGATCCCTGTTCGTTGAAGTCAGGATCCCCGTTCGTTGAAGTCAGGATCCCTGTTCGTTGAAGTCAGGATCCCTGTTCGTTGAAGTCAGGATCCCTGTTCGTTGAAGTCAGGATTCCTGTTCGTTGAAGTCAGGATTCCTGTTCGTTGAAGTCATGATTCCTGTTCGTTGAAGTCAGGATCCCTGTTTCTCAAGATTGAAATTCGACTAAGTCCACAAGTATCGGTAGTTGTGCCATTCTACTCTCACCGGAGGCTTCCGAAACATATATATAGGACTAGTAGTAGTAGGAGTCAAGCCAAGCGTCGGAGGGGAGAGGAGTCGGAGGACTAGAAGTAGTCGGAGTCAAGCCAAGCTTCGGAGGGGAGAGGAGTCGGAGGACTAGTAGTAGTCAGAGTCAGCCAAGTGGCCGTCAGGATCCCTGTTCGTTGAAGTCAGGATCCCTGTTCGTTGAAGTCAGGATCCCTGTTCGTTGAAGTCAGGATCCCTGTTCGTTGAAGTCAGGATTCCTGTTCGGTCAGGATCTCTGTTCGTTGAAGTCAGGATCCCTGTTCGTTGAAGTCAGGATCCCTGTTCGTTGAAGTCAGGATCCCAATTCGTTGAAGTCAGGATCCCTGGTCGGACTAGTAGAGTCGGAGGACTAGTAGTAGTCGGAGTCAGCCAAGCGGCCGTCAGGATCCCTGTTCGTTGAAGTCAGGATCACTGTTCGTTGAAGTCAGGATCCCTGTTCGTTGAAGTCAGGATCCCTGTTCGTTGAAGTCAGGATCACTGTTCGTTGAAGTCAGGATCCCTGTTCGTTGAAGTCAGGATCCCTGTTTCTCAAGATTGAAATTCGACTAAGTCCACAAGTATCGGTAGTTGTGCCATTCTACTCTCACCGGAGGCTTCCGAAACATATATATAGGACTAGTAGTAGTCGGAGTCAAGCCAAGCGTCGGAGGGGAGAGGAGTCGGAGGACTAGAAGTGGTCGGAGTCAAGCCAAGCTTCGGAGGGGAGAGGAGTCGGGGGACTAGTAGTAGTCGGAGTCAGCCAAGCGGCCGTCAGGATCCCTGTTCGTTGAAGTCAGGATCCCTGTTCGTTGAAGTCAGGATCCCTGTTCGTTGAAGTCAGGATCCCAATTCGTTGAAGTCAGGATCCTTGTTCGGACTAGTAGAGTCGGAGAACTAGTAGTAGTCGGAGTCAGCCAAGCGGCCGTAAGGATCCCTGTTCGTTGAAGTCAGGATCACTGTTCGTTGAAGTCAGGATCCCTGTTCGTTGAAGTCAGGATCCCTGTTCGTTGAAGTCAGGATCACTGTTCGTTGAAGTCAGGATCCCTGTTCGTTGAAGTCAGGATCCCTGTTCGTTGAAGTCAGGATCCCTGTTCGTTGAAGTCAGGATCCCAATTCGTTGAAGTCAGGATCCCTGTTCGTTGAAGTCAGGATCCCTGTTCGTTGAAGTAAGGATCCCTGTTCGTTGAAGTCAGGATCCCTGTTCGTTGAAGTCAGGATCCCTGTTCGTTGAAGTCAGGATCCCTGTTCGTTGAAGCCAGGATCCCTGTTCGTTGAAGTCAGGATCCCTGTTTCTCAAGATTGAAATTCGACTAAGTCCACAAGTATCGGTAGTTGTGCATTCTACTCTCACCGGAGGCTTCCGAAACATATATATAGGACTAGTAGTAGTCGGAGTCAAGCCAAGCGTCGGAGGGGAGAGGAGTCGGAGGACTAGAAGTAGTCGGAGTCAAGCCAAGCTTCGGAGGGGAGAGGAGTCGGAGGACTAGTAAAAGTCGGAGTCAGCCAAGCGGCCGTCAGGATCCCTGTTCGTTGAAGTCAGGATCCCTGTTCAGGATCCCGGAGTCGGAGGACTAGAAGTAGTCGGAGTCAAGCCAAGCTTCGGAGGGGAGAGGAATCGGAGGACTAGTAGTAGTCGGAGTCAGCCAAGCGGCCGTCAGGATCCCTGTTCGTTGAAGTCAGGATCCCTGTTCGTTGAAGTCAGGATCCCTGTTCGTTGAAGTCAGGATCCCTGTTCGTTGAAGTCAGGATCCCTGTTCGGACTAGTAGAGTCGGAGGACTAGTAGTAGTCGGAGTCAGCCAAGCGGCCGTCAGGATCCCTGTTCGTTGAAGTCAGGATCCCTGTTCGTTGAAGTCAGGATCCCTGTTCGTTGAAGTCAGGATCCCTGTTCGTTGAAGTCAGGATCCCTGTTCGTTGAAGTCAGGATCCCTGTTTGTTGAAGTCAGGATCCCTATTCGTTGAAGTCAGGATCCCTGTTCGTTGAAGTCAGGATTCCTGTTCGTTGAAGTCAGGATCCCTGGTCGGACTAGTAGAGTCGGAGGACTAGTAGTAGTCGGAGTCAGCCAAGCGGCCGTCAGGATCCCTGTTCGTTGAAGTCAGGATCCCTGTTCGTTGAAGTCAGGATCCCTGTTCGTTGAAGTCAGGATCCCTGTTCGTTGAAGTCAGGATCCCCGTTCGTTCAAGTCAGGATCCCTGTTCGTTCAAGTCAGGTTCCCTGTTCGTTGAAGTCAGGATCCCTGTTCGTTGAAGTCAGGATCCCTGTTCGTTGAAGTCAGGATCCCTGTTCGTTGAGGTCAGGATCCCTGTTCGTTGAAGTCAGGATCCCTGTTCGTTGAAGTCAGGATCCCTGTTCGGACTAGTAGAGTCGGAGGACTTGTAGTAGTCAGAGTCAGCCAAGCGGCTGTCAGGATCCCTGTTCGTTCAAGTCAGGATCCCTGTTCGTTGAAGTCAGGATCCCTGTTCGTTGAAGTCAGGATCCCTGTTCGTTGAAGTCAGGATCCCTGTTCGTTGAAGTCAGGATTCCTGTTCGTTGAAGTCAGGATCCCTGTTTCTCAAGATTGAAATTCGACTAAGTCCACAAGTATTGGTAGTTGTGCCATTCTACTCTCACCGGAGGCTTCCGAAACATATATATAGGACTAGTAGTAGTCGGAGTCAAGCCAAGCGTCGGAGGGGAGAGGAGTCGGAGGACTAGAAGTAGTCGGAGTCAAGCCAAGCTTCGGAGGGGAGAGGAGTCGGAGGACTAGTAAAAGTCGGAGTCAGCCAAGCGGCCATCAGGATCCCTGTTCGTTGAAGTCAGGATCCCTGTTCGTTGAGGTCAGGATCCCTGTTCGTTGAAGTCAGGATCCCTGTTCGGACTAGTAGAGTCGGAGGACTTGTAGTAGTCGGAGTCAGCCAAGCGGCTGTCAGGATCCCTGTTCGTTCAAGTCAGGATCCCTGTTCGTTGAAGTCAGGATCCCTGTTCGTTGAAGTCAGGATCCCTGTTCGGTGAAGTCAGGATTTTGAAGTCAGGATCCCTGTTTCTCAAGATTGAAATTCGACTAAGTCCACAAGTATCGGTAGTTGTGCCATTCTACTCTCACCGGAGGCTTCCGAAACATATTTATAGGACTAGTAGTTGTCGGAGTCAAGCCAAGCGTCGGAGGCGAGAGGAGTCGGAGGCCTAGAAGTAGTCGGAGTCAAGCCAAGCTTCGGAGGGGAGAGGAATCGGAGGACTAGTAGTAGTCGGAGTCAGCCAAGCGGCCGTCAGGATCCCTGTTCGTTGAAGTCAGGATCCCTGTTCGTTGAAGTCAGGATCCCTGTTCGTTGAAGTCAGGATCCCTGTTCGGACTAGTAGAGTCGGAGGACTAGTAGTAGTCGGAGTCAGCCAAGCGGCAGTCAGGATCCCTGTTCGTTCAAGTCAGGATCCCTGTTCGTTGAAGTCAGGATCCCTGTTCGTTGAAGTCAGGATCCCTGTTCGTTGAAGTCAGGATCCCTGTTCGTTTGAAGTCAGGATCCCTGTTCGTTGAAGTCAGGATCCCTGTTCGTTGAAGTCAGGATTCCTGTTCGTTGAAGTCAGGATCCCTGTTTCTCAAGATTGAAATTCGACTAAGTCCACAAGTATCGGTCGTTGTGCCATTCTACTCTCACCGGAGGCTTCCGAAACATATATATAGGACTAGTAGTAGTCGGAGTCAAGCCAAGCGTCGGAGGGGAGAGGAGTCGGAGGACTAGAAGTAGTCGGAGTCAAGCCAAGCTTCGGAGGGGAGAGGAGTCGGAGGACTAGTAGTAGTCGGAGTCAGCCAAGCGGCCGTCAGGATCCCTGTTCGTTGGTCGGACTAGTAGAGTCGGAGGACTAGTAGTAGTCGGAGTCAGCCAAGCGGCCGTCAGGATCCCTGTTCGTTGAAGTCAGGATCCCTGTTCGTTGAAGTCAGGATCCCTGTTCGTTGAAGTCAGGATCCCTGTTCGTTGAAGTCAGGATCCCCGTTCGTTCAAGTCAGGATCCCTGTTCGTTCAAGTCAGGTTCCCTGTTCGTTGAAGTCAGGATCCCTGTTCGTTGAAGTCAGGATCCCTGTTCGTTGAAGTCAGGATCCCTGTTCGTTGAGGTCAGGATCCCTGTTCGTTGAAGTCAGGATCCCTGTTCGTTGAAGTCAGGATCCCTGTTCGGACTAGTAGAGTCGGAGGACTTGTAGTAGTCAGAGTCAGCCAAGCGGCTGTCAGGATCCCTGTTCGTTCAAGTCAGGATCCCTGTTCGTTGAAGTCAGGATCCCTGTTCGTTGAAGTCAGGATCCCTGTTCGTTGAAGTCAGGATCCCTGTTCGTTGAAGTCAGGATTCCTGTTCGTTGAAGTCAGGATCCCTGTTTCTCAAGATTGAAATTCGACTAAGTCCACAAGTATTGGTAGTTGTGCCATTCTACTCTCACCGGAGGCTTCCGAAACATATATATAGGACTAGTAGTAGTCGGAGTCAAGCCAAGCGTCGGAGGGGAGAGGAGTCGGAGGACTAGAAGTAGTCGGAGTCAAGCCAAGCTTCGGAGGGGAGAGGAGTCGGAGGACTAGTAAAAGTCGGAGTCAGCCAAGCGGCCGTCAGGATCCCTGTTCGTTGAAGTCAGGATCCCTGTTCAGGATCCCGGAGTCGGAGGACTAGAAGTAGTCGGAGTCAAGCCAAGCTTCGGAGGGGAGAGGAATCGGAGGACTAGTAGTAGTCGGAGTCAGCCAAGCGGCCGTCAGGATCCCTGTTCGTTGAAGTCAGGATCCCTGTTCGTTGAAGTCAGGATCTCTGTTCGTTGAAGTCAGGATCCCTGTTCGTTGAAGTCAGGATCCCTGTTCGGACTAGTAGAGTCGGAGGACTAGTAGTAGTCGGAGTCAGCCAAGCGGCCGTCAGGATCCCTGTTCGTTGAAGTCAGGATCCCTGTTCGTTGAAGTAAGGATCCCTGTTCGTTGAAGTCAGGATCCCTGTTCGTTGAAGTCAGGATCCCTGTTCGTTGAAGTCAGGATTTTGAAGTCAGGATCCCTGTTTCTCAAGATTGAAATTCGACTAAGTCCACAAGTATCGGTAGTTGTGCCATTCTGCTCTCACCGGAGGCTTCCGAAACATATATATAGGACTAGTAGTAGTCGGAGTCAAGCCAAGCGTCGGAGGCGAGAGGAGTCGGACGACTAGTAGTAGTCGGAGTCAGCCAAGCGGCCGTCAGGATCCCTGTTCGTTGAAGTCAGGATCCCTGTTCGTTGAAGTCAGGATCCCTCTTCGGACTAGTAGAGTCGGAGGACTAGTAGTAGTCGGAGTCAGCCAAGCGGCCGTCAGGATCCCTGTTCGTTGAAGTCAGGATCCCTGTTCGTTGAAGTCAGGATCCCTGTTCGTTGAAGTCAGGATCCCTGTTCGCTGAAGTCAGGATCCCTGTTCGTTGAAGTCAGGATCCCTGTTCGTTGAAGTCAGGATCCCTGTTCGTTGAAGTCAGGATCCCTGTTCGTTGAAGTCAGGATTCCTGTTCGTTGAAGTCAGGATCCCTGTTTCTCAAGATTGAAATTCGACTAAGTCCACAAGTATCGGTAGTTGTGCCATTCTACTCTGTTCAGGATCCCGGAGTCGGAGGACTAGAAGTAGTCGGAGTCAAGCCAAACTTCGGAGGGGAGAGGAATCGGAGGACTAGTAGTAGTTGGAGTCAGCCAAGCGGCCGTCAGGATCCCTGTTCGTTGAAGTCAGGATCCCTGTTCGTTGAAGTCAGGATCCCTGTTCGTTGAAGTCAGGATCCCTGTTCGTTGAAGTCAGGGATCCCTGTTCGGACTAGTAGAGTCGGAGGACTAGTAGTAGTCGGAGTCAGCCAAGCGGCCGTCAGGATCCCTGTTCGTTGAAGTCAGGATCCCTGTTCGTTGAAGTCAGGATCCCTGTTCGTTGAAGTCAGGATCCCTGTTTCTCAAGATTGAAATTCGACTAAGTCCACAAGTATCGGTAGTTGTGCCATTCTACTCTGTTCAGGATCCCCGAGTCGGAGGACTAGAAGTAGTCGGAGTCAAGCCAAGCTTCGGAGGGGAGAGGAATCGGAGGACTAGTAGTAGTCGGAGTCAGCCAAGCGGCCGTCAGGATCCCTGTTCGTTGAAGTCAGGATCCCTGTTCGTTGAAGTCAGGATCCCTGTTCGTTGAAGTCAGGATCCCTGTTCGTTGAAGTCAGGATCCCTGTTCGGACTAGTAGAGTCGGAGGACTAGTAGTAGTCGGAGTCAGCCAAGCGGCCGTCAGGATCCCTGTTCGTTGAAGTCAGGATCCCTGTTCGTTGAAGTCAGGATCCCTGTTCGTTGAAGTCAGGATTTTGAAGTCAGGATCCCTGTTTCTCAAGATTGAAATTTGACTAAGTCCACAAGTATCGGTAGTTGTGCCATTCTACTCTCACCGGAGGCTTCCGAAACATATATATAGGACTAGTAGTAGTCGGAGTCAAGCCAAGCGTCGGAGGCGAGAGGAGTCGGAGGACTAGAAGTAGTCGGAGTCAAGCCAAGCTTCGGAGGGGAGAGGAATCGGAGGACTAGTAGTAGTCGGAGTCAGCCAAGCGGCCGTCAGGATCCCTGTTCGTTGGAGTCAGGATCCCTGTTCGTTGAAGTCAGGATCCCTGTTCGTTGAAGTCAGGATCCCTGTTCGGACTAGTAGAGTCGGAGGACTAGTAGTAGTCGGAGTCAGCCAAGCGGCCGTCAGGATCCCTCTTCGTTGAAGTCAGGATCCCTGTTCGTTGAAGTCAGGATCCCTGTTCGTTGAAGTCAGAATCCCTGTTCGCTGAAGTCAGGATCCCTGTTCGTTGAAGTCAGGATCCCTGTTCGTTGAAGTCAGGATCCCTGTTTGTTGAAGTCAGGATCCCTGTTCGTTGAAGTCAGGATTCCTGTTCGTTGAAGTCAGGATCCCTGTTTCTCAAGATTGAAATTCGACTAAGTCCACAAGTATCGGTAGTTGTGCCATTCTACTCTCACCGGAGGCTTCCGAAACATATATATAGGACTAGTAGTAGTCGGAGTCAAGCCAAGCGTCGGAGGGGAGAGGAGTCGGAGGACTAGAAGTAGTCGGAGTCAAGCCAAGCTTCGGAGGGGAGAGGAGTCGGAGGACTAGTAGTAGTCGGAGTCAGCCAAGCGGCCGTCAGGATCCCTGTTCGTTGAAGTCAGGATCCCTGTTCGTTGAAGTCAGGATCCCTGTTCGGACTAGTAGAGTCGGAGGACTAGTAGTAGTCGGAGTCAGCCAAGCGGCTGTCAGGATCCCTGTTCGTTTAAGTCAGGATCCCTGTTCGTGGAAGTCAGGATCCCTGTTCGTGGAAGTCAGGATCCCTGTTCGTTGAAGTCAGGATCCCTGTTCGTTGAAGTCAGGATCCCTGTTCGTTGAAGTCAGGATCCCTGTTCGTTGAAGTCAGGATCCCTGTTCGTTGAAGTCAGGATCCCTGTTCGTTGAAGTCAGGATTCCTGTTCGTTGAAGTCAGGATCCCTGTTTCTCAAGATTGAAATTCGACTAAGTCCACAAGTATCGGTAGTTGTGCTATTCTACTCCCACCGGAGGCTTCCGAAACATATATATAGGACTAGTAGTAGTCGGAGTCAAGCCAAGCGTCGGAGGGGAGAGGAGTCGGTGGACTAGAAGTAGTCGGAGTCAAGCCAAGCTTCGGAGGGGAGAGGAGTCGGAGGACTAGTAGTAGTCGGAGTCAGCCAAGCGGCCGTCAGGATCCCTGTTCGTTGAAGTCAGGATCCCTGTTCGGACTAGTAGAGTCGGAGGACTAGTAGTAGTCGGAGTCAGCCAAGCGGCTGTCAGGATCCCTGTTCGTTTAAGTCAGGATCCCTGTTCGTGGAAGTCAGGATCCCTGTTCGTGGAAGTCAGGATCCCTGTTCGTTGAAGTCAGGATCCCTGTTCGTTGAAGTCAGGATCCCTGTTCGTTGAAGTCAGGATCCCTGTTCGTTGAAGTCAGGATTCCTGTTCGTTGAAGTCAGGATCCCTGTTTCTCAAGATTGAAATTCGAGTAAGTCCACAAGTATCGGTAGTTGTGCCATTCTACTCTCACCGGAGGCTTCCGAAACATATATATAGGACTAGTAGTAGTCGCAGTCAAGCCAAGCGTCGGAGGGGAGAGGAGTCGGAGGACTAGAAGTAGTCGGAGTCAAGCCAAGCTTCGGAGGGGAGAGGAGTCGGAGGACTAGTAGTAGTCGGAGTCAGCCAAGCGGCCGTCAGGATCCCTGTTCGTTGAAGTCAGGATCCCTGTTCGTTGAAGTCAGGATCCCTGTTCGGACTAGTAGAGTCGGAGGACTAGTTGTAGTCGGAGTCAGCCAAGCGGCTGTCAGGATCCCTGTTCGTTTAAGTCAGGATCCCTGTTCGTTGAAGTCAGGATCCCTGTTCGTTGAAGTCAGGATCCCTGTTCGTTGAAGTCAGGATCCCTGTTCGTTGAAGTCAGGATCCCTGTTCGTTGAAGTCAGGATCCCTGTTCGTTGAAGTCAGGATCCCTGTTCGTTGAAGTCAGGATCCCTGTTCGTTGAAGTCAGGATTCCTGTTCGTTGAAGTCAGGATCCCTGTTTCTCAAGATTGAAATTCGACTAAGTCCACAAGTATCGGTAGTTGTGCTATTCTACTCTCACCGGAGGCTTCCGAAACATATATATAGGACTAGTAGTAGTCGGAGTCAAGCCAAGCGTCGGAGGGGAGAGGAGTCGGAGGACTAGAAGTAGTCGGAGTCAAGCCAAGCTTCGGAGGGGAGAGGAGTCGGAGGACTAGTAAAAGTCGGAGTCAGCCAAGCGGCCGTCAGGATCCCTGTTCGTTGAAGTCAGGATCCCTGTTCAGGATCCCGGAGTCGGAGGACTAGAAGTAGTCGGAGTCAAGCCAAGCTTCGGAGGCGAGAGGAATCGGAGGACTAGTAGTAGTCGGAGTCAGCCAAGCGGCCGTCAGGATCCCTGTTCGTTGAAGTCAGGATCCCTGTTCGTTGAAGTCTGGATCTCTGTTCGTTGAAGTCAGGATCCCTGTTCGTTGAAGTCAGGATCCCTGTTCGGACTAGTAGAGTCGGAGGACTAGTAGTAGTCGGAGTCAGCCAAGCGGCCGTCAGGATCCCTGTTCGTTGAAGTCAGGATCCCTGTTCGTTGAAGTCAGGATCCCTGTTCGTTCAAGTCAGGATCCCTGTTCGGACTAGTAGAGTCGGAGGACTAGTAGTAGTCGGAGTCAGCCAAGCGGCTGTCAGGATCCCTGTTCGTTTAAGTCAGGATCCCTGTTCGTTGAAGTCAGGATCCCTGTTCGTTGAAGTCAGGATCCCTGTTCGTTGAAGTCAGGATCCCTGTTCGTTGAAGTCAGGATCCCTGCTCGTTGAAGTCAGGATCCCTGTTCGTTGAAGTCAGGATCCCTGTTCGTTGAAGTCAGGATTCCTGTTCGTTGAAGTCAGGATCCCTGTTTCTCAAGATTGAAATTCGACTAAGTCCACAAGTATCGGTAGTTGTGCCATTCTACTCTCACCGGAGGCTTCCGAAACATATATATAGGACTAGTAGTAGTCGAAGTCAAGCCAAGCGTCGGAGGGAAGAGGAGTCGGAGGACTAGAAGTAGTCGGAGTCAAGCCAAGCTTCGGAGGGGAGAGGAGTCGGAGGACTAGTAAAAGTCGGAGTCAGCCAAGCGGCCGTCAGGATCCCTGTTCGTTGAAGTCAGGATCCCTGTTCAGGATCCCGGAGTCGGAGGACTAGAAGTAGTCGGAGTCAAGCCAAGCTTCGGAGGGGAGAGGAATCGGAGGACTAGTAGTAGTCGGAGTCAGCCAAGCGGCCGTCAGGATCCCTGTTCGTTGAAGTCAGGATCCCTGTTCGTTGAAGTCAGGATCCCTGTTCGTTGAAGTCAGGATCCCTGTTCGGACTAGTAGAGTCGGAGGACTAGTAGTAGTCGGAGTCAGCCAAGCGGCTGTCAGGATCCCTGTTCGTTTAAGTCAGGATCCCTGTTCGTGGAAGTCAGGATCCCTGTTCGTGGAAGTCAGGATCCCTGTTCGTTGAAGTCAGGATCCCTGTTCGTTGAAGTCAGGATCCCTGTTCGTTGAAGTCAGGATCCCTGTTCGTTGAAGTCAGGATCCCTGTTCGTTGAAGTCAGGATCCCTGTTCGTTGAAGTCAGGATTCCTGTTCGTTGAAGTCAGGATCCCTGTTTCTCAAGATTGAAATTCGACTAAGTCCACAAGTATCGGTAGTTGTGCCATTCTACTCTCACCGGAGGCTTCCGAAACATATATATAGGACTAGTAGTAGTCGGAGTCAAGCCAAGCGTCGGAGGGGAGAGGAGTCGGAGGACTAGAAGTAGTCGGAGTCAAGCCAAGCTTCGGAGGGGAGAGGAGTCGGAGGACTAGTAGTAGTCGGAGTCAGCCAAGCGGCCGTCAGGATCCCTGGTCGTTGAAGTCAGGATCCCTGTTCGTTGAAGTCAGGATCCCTGTTCGGACTAGTAGAATCGGAGGACTAGTAGTAGTCGGAGTCAGCCAAGCGGCTGTCAGGATCCCTGTTCGTTTAAGTCAGGATCCCTGTTCGTGGAAGTCAGGATCCCTGTTCGTGGAAGTCAGGATCCCTGTTCGTTGAAGTCAGGATCCCTGTTCGTTGAAGTCAGGATCCCTGTTCGTTGAAGTCAGGATCCCTGTTCGTTGAAGTCAGGATCCCTGTTCGTTGAAGTCAGGATCCCTGTTCGTTGAAGTCAGGATCCCTGCTCGTTGAAGTCAGGATTCCTGTTCGTTGAAGTCAGGATCCCTGTTTCTCAAGATTGAAATTCGACTAAGTCCACAAGTATCGGTAGTTGTGCCATTCTACTCTCACCGGAGGCTTCCGAAACATATATATAGGACTAGTAGTAGTCGGAGTCAAGCCAAGCGTCGGAGGGGAGAGGAGTCGGAGGACTAGAAGTAGTCGGAGTCAAGCCAAGCTTCGGAGGGGAGAGGAGTCGGAGGACTAGTAGTAGTCGGAGTCAGCCAAGCGGCCGTCAGGATCCCTGGTCGTTGAAGTCAGGATCCCTGTTCGTTGAAGTCAGGATCCCTGTTCGGACTAGTAGAGTCGGAGGACTAGTAGTAGTCGGAGTCAGCCAAGCGGCTGTCAGGATCCCTGTTCGTTTAAGTCAGGATCCCTGTTCGTGGAAGTCAGGATCCCTGTTCGTGGAAGTCAGGATCCCTGTTCGTTGAAGTCAGGATCCCTGTTCGTTGAAGTCAGGATCCCTGTTCGTTGAAGTCAGGATCCCTGTTCGTTGAAGTCAGGATCCCTGTTCGTTGAAGTCAGGATCCCTGTTCGTTGAAGTCAGGATCCCTGTTCGTTGAAGTCAGGATTCCTGTTCGTTGAAGTCAGGATCCCTGTTTCTCAAGATTGAAATTCGACTAAGTCCACAAGTATCGGTAGTTGTGCCATTCTACTCTCACCGGAGGCTTCCGAAACATATATATAGGACTAGTAGTAGTCGGAGTCAAGCCAAGCGTCGGAGGGGAGAGGAGTCGGAGGACTAGAAGTAGTCGGAGTCAAGCCAAGCTTCGGAGGGGAGAGGAGTCGGAGGACTAGTAGTAGTCGGAGTCAGCCAAGCGGCCGTCAGGATCCCTGGTCGTTGAAGTCAGGATCCCTGTTCGTTGAAGTCAGGATCCCTGTTCGGACTAGTAGAGTCGGAGGACTAGTAGTAGTCGGAGTCAGCCAAGCGGCTGTCAGGATCCCTGTTCGTTTAAGTCAGGATCCCTGTTCGTGGAAGTCAGGATCCCTGTTCGTTGAAGTCAGGATCCCTGTTCGTTCAAGTCAGGATCCCTGTTCGTTGAAGTCAGGATCCCTGTTCCATAAAGTCAGGATCCCTGTTCGTTGAAGTCAGGATCCCTGTTCGTTGAAGTCAGGATCCCTGTTCGTTGAAGTCAGGATCCCTGTTCGTTGAAGTCAGGATCCCTGTTCGTTGAAGTCAGGATCCCTGTTCGTTGAAGTCAGGATCCCTGTTCGTTGAAGTCAGGATTCCTGTTCGTTGAAGTCAGGATCCCTGTTTCTCAAGATTGAAATTCGACTAAGTCCACAAGTATCGGTAGTTGTGCCATTCTACTCTCACCGGAGGCTTCCGAAACATATATATAGGACTAGTAGTAGTCGGAGTCAAGCCAAGCGTCGGATCCCTGTTCGTTGAAGTCAGGATCCCTGTTCGTTGAAGTCAGGATCCCTGTTCGGACTAGTAGAGTCGGAGGACTAGTAGTAGTCGGAGTCAGCCAAGCGGCCGTCAGGATCCCTGTTCGTTGAAGTCAGGATCCCTGTTCGTTGAAGTCAGGATCCCTGTTCGTTGAAGTCAGGATCCCTGTTCGTTGAAGTCAGGATCCCTGTTCGTTGAAGTCAGGATCCCTGTTCGTTGAAGTCAGGATTTTGAAGTCAGGATCCCTGTTTCTCAAGATTGAAATTCGACTAAGTCCACAAGTATCGGTAGTTGTGCCATTCTACTCTCACCGGATGCTTCCGAAACATATATATAGGACTAGCAGTAGTCGGAGTCAAGCCAAGCGTCGGAGGCGAGAGGAGTCGGAGGACTAGAAGTAGTCGGAGTCAAGCCAAGCTTCGGAGGGGAGAGGAATCGGAGGACTAGTAGTAGTCGGAGTCAGCCAAGCAGTTCAGTTCAGTTGAGTTCAGTTTATTAAATTTAAAAATAATTGAACAAAATAAATTTCGGACCCCTACAAAGCTCCGTGGCCCGTTACATAGGGGTTAATACCAAAAATAAACAACAACAAAACGAGTCTCTTCACTATTAAATCATAATAAATAAAGAACAATAGGAGAATTTGTTTTATTTTTACTTACTGCTTCATCCTCGAGGTTCACCTCCAGGTCCACACCGATCTCCCACAATCACTAATTTAAAAAAAACAAAAACAAAAAAATAATAAAAAAATAAAAATAACTCAAGCCTAGCGTCCAGGGATGTCGTCCTACCCTCAATAAAGATATTACCGTTACACATAACTAAAATTAACAAATTCAAAACAAAAAAATGTGTATTGCCGAATGTGATTATTCCCCATTATATTTATCAACCAAAAATATTTTTAGCTGGGTCTTAAAGGTGCCAAGCGACTGAATGCTACGGAAATTGTCAGGGAGACCGTTCCATATTTTGCTATATGCAATACGAGGACTGAAATCTGATCTCACAGTCTTGGTTGGAGGTAACTGTAAGTGGTCCTTGTTGCGTAGATCATGAGAACTCCTTGACTGGACGAAATCGGGAAAGAAAGAACTGAAGCAGCGGGGCAGATGCCCATGAAGATATTTGAATATCATCGAAGAGCACGAGACGATATACAAGGCGTGGGTATTCATGAGCGGTTTTGGACTTCCTTTGTTAGTTTCGTAGATTAACTGGCGAGCCTTTTGATGGATTACTTTAATCGGATGGAGTAAAGACTGAAAAGTAGACATCCAAATCGAGTTGCAATACGTTAAATAAGGATGAATAAGTGAAAAATACAGGGTCCGAAGAATTGATCCAGGAAAAATGTGTTTAAGTTTTCGAAGAATCCCAAGATTACGGGATATTTTTGCCTGGACCAGTTTGATGTGGTTTCTAAAGGAAAGGTTCTCATCCAAAATAATCCCAAGGAAACGCACGCATCTTTCGTTAGGTCGAAACAAAGGTCCTTTCGTGGTCGATATAGTTGATAAAGACGGGCATGCCTGGCCGGTTCTAGAAAATATAAGAAAATGTGATTTAGCGATATTCAAAGCAAGTCGGTTAGCATCAAACCAGTGGTAAGTCCGTTCCATAAGTAAACTAAGTTTCTCTTCCAAAGCTATTTCTGTGTCTTCCGCACATAGTAGATTACTGTCATCGGCGAAAGCAACTAGGTCTTCATAAGAGGATGACTGCGTATCCGTTGGTGCCAGCTTTTTCTCCTTTTCGTTACAAAGAGCACAGCATACAGAAGGGATCACGTTCTTGACAGCATTAAACAAATCGTTGATATAAATTAAAAACAGAGTGGGGCCAAGAATCGATCCTTGTGGTACTCCATAATTTACACCAATGCAGTTGAGTGAATCAGGGTCCATGGAAATCGTTCTGTCGTGTAGGTAAGAATGAAACCACGATAGGGCTGATCCTCGTATTCCAATATGAGACAGTTATTCAAGAAGGATCTTGTGAGTCAGACTATCAAAAGCTTTCCGTACATCCAGAAAAATTGCGGCTGCTATTTTTCCGGAATCTAGAGCGGTATGAAGAAAATTGAGGAGTGCTGAGCATGCTTGTTCCGTTGTGTGTTTTGACCGGAATCCAAACTGATGACTGTGCAGAAAATCCTTAGATTCTAGAAAACTCGTAAGCCTTCTCTGCATAGGCTTTTCAAATATTTTTGGAAAATACTGAAAGAAGGGAAATTGGTCTGTAATTTGACGGGTCACTTCTGTTCCCACCCTTGAATAGAGCTATCACTCTCGCAGTTTTTAGGGACCTAGGGAACGTTCCTTTTTCAAACGACATGTTAATAAGCTTTGTTAAAGGGCCCAGAATTGAAGGGAGGATAGCTTGCACAGCTTTTGTTGAGATGTAGTCAGGGCCAGATGACGATGCGCCTTTTAATCCTTGAATGTGTCTTGCCACTTCTGATTCCAACACAGGCTCTATAACAATTGATTTGAGGCAAGAGGGTCCCATGAACTTCAGGTGCTGGTCTTTCGCGACGGAAATCGCGCGTCCACTAATACCCTTGACAGTCTTTTCGCCAACTGAAGCAAATTATGATGCAAGGGAGTTCTTAATTTCAGAAGGGCTCTCGATCAACACCCCGTCAACATCAAGCTTAGCTGGAATATCCGGACTACGAGCTGACGGTCTGATGACAGAATTAATGAGTTTCCATGTTTTTCTCATGTCCGTTTTGCACTCTAAAAACTTGGACGTATAATATGAAGTTTTTGCTCTGCGAACCAAAGATTTATATAAATTCTTATAAGTTTTGAATTCATGTAGGTGACAAGCTGTTGGCGAATTTTTGTATCTTTTCCATAAGTAGAGTTTACGGCTGGAGCTTGTCAGAAGTCCATCTGACATCCAAGGGTTCAAGGGTTGATTTTTTCGTCGAGTCTGATTAGACGGTCTTCTGGCGCAGCATTCTATAAAACAATCTTTCACAGTCGAGTAAAATTTGTCAAAATTAGTGTCCAAGTCATCTTCTTCATCAATAAATTCCCAAGAGCATTCTTGAAGTTTAGTCTTTAGAGCTTCAAGGTTATTTTCGGTTATGAAGTAAGGCGATGTTGGGGGGCAGGATCGTGGAGCCTGCTTGTCCTGCAACAGGAACTCAGATAACACCGGAAAATGATCCGAAATGTCACTCACAATAACGAAGCTATTGTGCAGTGCCAATGACGAAAATATGTTATCTATCAGAGTTGCTGATTTCTCAGTAACCCTAGTAGGAATGGTCACTGAAGGTAGGAGGCCAAACGTCAGCATGTCGGATAGAAACTGAGCAGGAAACGAACCCTCGTAGTCGAGAAGGTTGACGTTAAAATCCCCCATGACGACAGTTTCGCACGCCTGTTTTCCTAGAGCTTTGAGTATTTCACGTAACATTTGTAGAAAAATCACAGAAGAACCACTAGGAGAACGGTACACCTCCCCAACGATCAAAGTACCAGCTTTGCCAAGATTAATCTCAGCGAAAAGTGATTCTAGAACTCCTTCAACGTTCTTAGAAAGATCATGTCTGACCGTGTACGTAAACGCGTCGGATATGTACAGTGCCAATCCTCCTTTACTCAACTTTTTCCGATGGATTTTTTCGCAATTGTATCCAGGTAGCTCCAGCAACAAATCTGTTCGCTCTGTGTAACAAATATAATTAGAGCATGATTCAGAATTTACAAGGAAATACCTGACAGGTGCAAAGAGTTCTAAGTCAAGGAAACTTTGAGATAAGGAAACTTTTAAGACGTTGCAAAACACCTGCTAGAAGCAATAAAGTTAGCAAAGAAAATTACTTTCCGGGTGCACGACTGAGCTACCTATTTAAGCGGAGCGCGAATAGGTAGCAGCATCGAACTTACAATTCACCTCTCTTAGCATTTACTTCCTTAAACTTAAATTCACTTTCTTTCATAACCCTATTTTTCTACCTTGCTCTTTTTTACTAGTTTTCTCTTTCCTTAAAAACTAAGCTTCCTTCAAATTCTCCCGCGTCTACGTCTCCTGCGTCTAATTCTTCCGCGACGACTTCTCCCGCGTCTGTTGTTCTCCATCTATTTTGACTACCCAACAATCTGAGATGTAAGTGCAACTTTTAAAATACAATACTGATCGAGTTTCATTCTACTTGACTTCTGATGTACCCCCTCCCCCCTATCCAAGCAAGTTCAACGCTCCCTAGTATGCAGCACACCAAATTTACATTATAAATTGGCGCGGTCTTTGTAAAGAACAATTATTAAGAGCTTGCATGGATAATTAAGAAGATAATAATATACCCTAAACACAGAAGCAAGTGGACAGAGAATCGATCATCAGTGTATAGTGCTATCTTAGGATTACTGGCGTAAAAGGTAAGGTTACTTTACAGTGCTTACTAGGACCTAGAGACCCACCCACCTTCCCAATAAGACGAGTGACCGATAACCCCAACCTTTTATTTTTCTTTGTTAAAGATGGCGGACGAGACCACTGCTAAAGCCCAAAAGCTTACTTTGATTTGATTTGATTTGATTTTATTTATTGCTAAATTACATAATAATCCATCATGATAGGTAACCGCCCATGAGAAGACATAAATGCACTGGCACTGGGCGGCTACCACAAAATACTTCAACTTAACTACTTCAACTTAATTTTATTTCATTCAACACTAATTAATCAAAATAATTTTTTTTTTAATAAGAAAAAAAAAAAAAATGTAATAAGAAAAAGGAATAAATATTAACTTAGCCTATCACTTCATCCTCTGAATCGTGGCTCCTCACCCCTCCAACAAAAATTTCTTTAGTCTTGTTTTAAACAATTGTTGGTGTTCAGCCGCCTTAACACTATCTGGGAGTGAATTCCATACCACCTGGCCCAAATGTTTAATTAAAAAACCAGCTCGTCTACCACTCCTATACTCCGTCACCAGGTTAGTAGCATTCCTTGTAAAATAATCATGGAGATCATTATTTTGTCTATACAAATCTAAAAATACAGACGGACATACTTCATGCAAACACTGGTAAGTAAAAACCGCAGCCTGGTAATCACGAACTTGGCCCACATCCATCACCTTTAATTTCCTAAAACATGCTACTGTATTATTAGTATCTTTTACATATCCACCAATCAAACGGACTGCCTTATTCTGTAAAATCTGTACACGCTTAAAATTACTAATAAAATTGCTAGCCCATAACACACAACCATAAGATATATAGGGGCTAATAATCGCATGATAAAGAAGTATCAACACCCGAGCTGGTACGAAGTGCTTCAGCCGACGTATGATTCCAAGGCCTCTTGCAACTTTTGATGCCACAACATCGCTGT
This sequence comes from Branchinecta lindahli, assembly GCA_023053555.1. NCBI lineage: Eukaryota > Metazoa > Arthropoda > Branchiopoda > Anostraca > Branchinectidae > Branchinecta > Branchinecta lindahli. Next base: position 1,478,117 of record JAKZAO010000015.1, read on the forward strand.
GACGTTTCCAAGACATTTTACAATCTAGGTAAAATCCTAGATACTTCACCAGGTCCACCTGTTCAAGTGACTTACCAGATAAAAATATTCGCCCACCAAGATCTATGGGTGTGCCAATTCGACTAAAAACCATAAAATTTGTCTTTTTTACATTGACTGCCAACATACTTATTGTTGTAAACACTTCGCTTGCAGAAGTGGCTAGAGTGTTACCGGAATGGGATGGCACGAGTGACGTCAATGTATTCTGTACTCAATTAAGCATGTTTCAAACAATGACCGAGTTAGAATTTGCAGCCATCCAACAGATCCTTATTCTCAGACTTAGAGGTCAAGCGTTGCAATTTTTTGAAACTATAGCAGAATCGTCTAGTCACAACACCATGGCAACAGTAATCGAAGCATTTAAAAGTAGATTCAAAAGCACCTCCCATAGATCCCAGTTGAAATACGACATAGTAACATTACAGCCAGGTCAAAGTATCCAAGAATATGCACAGGAAATTAGAGCGATGACCACAGAAAAATATGGCCCAGGATCTGGAAACCAGTACAATAAGATTCTTTTTCACAACTTTACTTACGGTCTTACACCAAAATTATTTAGATTGCTTTTGTCAAAAAACATTACGACCCTTGATGAAGCCATAGCGGAAACCGAAAGAGCCCAGTCCATCGATATGCTTGTAGAAAAACATTCAAAATTAGTGATAAATACTATAAGTACCGAAGAAACTAAACCACAGCGTTACAGGTCAGATTTCAGACAACCACAAACTCCATTTAACTCTCCTACCCGTAATTATCAGCAACAAAGAGCCCCTTCCCTTCCTAGGCAAGTAAGATTCGAGAACAGGACCCAATTCCAATCACCTCCCTTTTCCAATCAACAAGGCAGTAGCAACCGTAATAGCCCAGTTGGTGGAACGTATAATGGTAATAAGGGTAGACAGCAAATCATCTGTTACAATTGTAACAAACCAAACCATTTAGCCAGGGAGTGTTGGTCAAGGCCAGAGGGAAATCGCGGTTCATTTAGTAATCGCGGCGGTTTCAACAATCGCGGGTCTTACGGAAACCGTGGCCCGTCTAACAGTAACAGACGTAGTTTTGAACCGTCATATCGCGGTGGGTTTCGAAACAATCAGAATGGGCGACCATGGAATAACAGAGGGAACACGAATCTCGTGATTAACGATTCTAAGCCGGCCGAAGAAATTTGGGAACCTGAAACGGAAAACGACGGAGGTCAGTAATTAAACGCACCGGACCTTTTACTGGCCATAAGACACGTATTTTCCGGCCTCTAACAGTAAACTTATGTCAAATAAGAAACGAAAGTGACCCCGTAACTTACCCTCTTCCCATTATCCCTAATTTTGTTTCATATGATGTGCAATTTTCTGCTTTAATTGATTCAGGTAGTGCTATTAATATATTATCTTATGATGTTTTTGACAAATTACCAAATTTTGTTAAGACAAAACTACAGGACGCAGCCGTCAGGTTGACTGGCGTGACAGGACACAGACTATCAGCAATTGGGAAATTAAGAATACCTGTAAAAATAAGGGGAAGAGATTTATCTGTTCTTGTTGTTGTTTGTAAAGACATACCTTATGAATGTATTTTTGGAATTCCATTCTTACGCAACAATCGAATTATACTTGACGTGGAGAATAAGAAGTTGATTTTTAAACGGCCAATGGCGCAAGATTTGCTGACGTCATCACCGAAATCAGAATTGCCTATTAATAATGTGCAAAAAATAGCAATAACAATAGATAAGGAAGAAGTGAAATCTGAAGACAAGATTAAATCACAAAAGACTGAGACTTCTGACAATTTAGCAACATCGCCAACTGACGATTCAACATCGCCAGTCCAGACTGATGACCCCAAGACTAAGACATCGCGAAAATACAGAGTAGCACCACAAACATGGCAAAAGATTCAAATTCAGCATGGCATGACAAATTACGCACCTAAGACCCCTTGCTTGGCCTTACCGTGCAGTAATTCATCTGGCTTAGACATAGACCCTCAAATAATTGAAATCGGGCAGGGAATAACACATATTTGGGTAGTTAACCACCAGCAGAATGATTGCGTGGTGATACCTAAATATGCCCACCTGGTCGAACTTCACGTACTAGACAATAAGAGAGACATTAATCTTGACGATTACATGATTAATACCATTCACAACAGTGATAATGAGTACCCCCTCACCTTTGATCAGTTTATATCCCAGTTCAATTTGTGTCATATCAAAAATCGCGAATTAAAAGATAAGGTCGAGAACTTATTATGGAAATACAGGGACGCATTTTCAACAAGTGAGGATGACATTGGGCACATTAATTTTTACGAACACTCAATAGAAACCACGGGAAATCCCCAGCCTAAGAAAGCTTATAGGACCCCCCATAGTTTAAGGAATTGGTTACAAGAAAAAATTGACGAGATGTACAAACAGGGCATAATCCGCCCTAGTATTTCACCCTATGCCAGCCCCATCATTTTAGTTCCAAAAAAGAATGGTCAAGTCAGACTCGTGGTCGATTACAGAAATCTGAATTCAGTTGTTGTAAATGACAGTTACCCGTTACCTAACATATCTGAGACAATAGATAACATAGCCGGAGCCAATAAAGATGGGGTGAACAAAGTTTTTACTACGTGTGACTTAAGTAGTGGCTACTGGCAAGTACCTTTAAAAGAAGAAGATAAAAAGAAAACTAGTTTTACTACATGTGGTTTTGGCAGTTGGGAGTTTGAGCGTATGCCCTTTGGCTTAAAGACATCGGGAAATGGAATGCAGCGTTGTCTCCAGTTACTTTTCCGAGAAGAAATTTACCGAACCTGCTTAGTTTATGTAGATGATGTTTTAGCGATGAGTAAAGATCATGAAAGTCACCTTGAAGTCTTAGACAACATGTTAAAGAAATTCCTTTCAGCTAATTTGAAATTGCGACCGTCTAAAATGTCCATCATGAAAGAACAGATTGAGTTCTTGGGTTACGTAATCGGACACGGAGAGATACGACCAGATCCCAATAAAATAAAATGCGTTCATGATATCAAAATCCCTAAGACCATTAAGGAACTCCGTTCACTAATAGGATTTTTTTCTTATTTTCGTAAGTTCATACGAAATTTTTCAGAAATAGCAAGACCCCTTACTATCTTAACCCAAAACCCCATGGTTTCTATACAGTGGAATGACAAGGCTCAACATGCGTTCGACAAGCTGAAAGCAGCATTATTGTCAGAACCTGTGTTGGCCCTTCCCAATTTAAATGAAGGACAATTTATTTTAACGGTTGATGCAAGTGACTGTGGATTAGGCGGTATTCTTGAACAGAAAATAGGGAACGAACAGAAAGTGATAGCGTACGGTAGTAAAACACTCACAAAGGCAGAAATTAATTATGATACAACTCACAAAGAAATGTTAGCTTTAGTGTTTTTCACAAATTTATGGCGAGTATATCTTTTAGGAACTAAAACCCCCTTCATTTTGCGTTCAGACCATAAGACACTAGAATATTTGAATAACTTTAAGGAATTAAAAGGGAAAGTGGCAAGATACGTCATTCATCTTTCTAGCTTTAATTATATTTTCGAACACATTCCTGGTGCTAAGAACCCCTCAGATTATTTTAGTAGATATCCTGGACATAGCGAAAGTAATTTACAAAAGTCAGAGCCAAATAACGAAAGTGACCCTTACGTAATTGTTAATGCAACCCTAGCTCCTCCCATAACCGAAACAGCCAACGGGGATAACCATACCTTAAGTACTAGCCGCGTGAAACTCCACCAACAAAAGGACAAGTTTTGTCAGGCCTTAATTAAGTATTTATCTGGAGATCAACCAATAATTGCCGAATTTTCAAAGTTTTTGAGGGAAATTGACAATTTTTACTATGACGAAGAAAATAATATTCTATTCAGGATAGTGACAAACGGCCCCAGCTATAGGAAGGAAACCATTAAATTTGTACCCGTTATTCCCCAAAGCTTGGAATACGAAATTTTGACCTTTGTACATAATAGCTTGTGCGGACACATGGGTATAAACCAAACTCTTGCTAAGTTACGAAGTATTTGTTATGTTCCTGCAGCAACGACTAAAGTAAAGGATTTTGTAAACTCTTGTGAAGATTGTATTAGAAAGAAGGGACAACAGCCAAACCCTGTAGCCCCTCTCGGGAAATTCCCAGTCGCGGCGTATCCATTTCATATAGTGTCCTTTGACACTTGGGGTAGAAATCTTCCAAAAACAGTAAATAATAACTGTGTAGTTTTATCCGTTCTTGATCATTTTTCAGGATTTACCTTTGCAGTGGGACTAGAAAATGAAAAAGCGTACACTATTAGTAAGGCATTAGCAAAAATTTTCTTATATTTCGGCCTTCCCGATATTCTTGTAAGTGACAACCAGTCAAGTTTTCTAGCAGAAGTAACGCAAGGACTTTTCAGTTTCTTAAAGATAAAACATTGGAAAATATCAGCCTATCACAGCATGTCTAATAAGGTTGAACGTATTCATCGCGAATTCCAGAACATTTTATCTATAGCCGCTAAAAATGACATTTTTAATTGGGATGAATATCTACCATATTTATGTCACGTTCTAAATAACAGCATCAGCACAACAACTGGGGAATCTCCACATTTCTTAATGTTTTTGAGGGATGGATCGATGCCATTCCAGGAAATACTGGAATCGAGATTGTATTATAATAATACCGAAGACTACAAACAAGAAATGATAAATAAAATGAGACGCGTATATCAGGTAGTAAAAGAAAATATAACACAGGCAAGATCAAAACAAAAGGAATATTATGATATGAAGGCAAGGGGAAAATATGAATATAAAATTGGAGACGTCGTCTACCTAAAAGTAGAGCACTTTGATAAAGTGAAAAAACTGGCAATGAGGTATGACGGACCGTACAGAATAGTCACAATTTTAAGCAATGGACTTACATATGAAATAGAACACTGCAAAACGAGAAAAACTGTAGTGAGCCACGCGAACAGGTTAAAGAAAACGCATGCAACGCGAGTGTGGCAATATGACCCCCTAGACGGTGACACGAGCTCAGACGATGAAGACACGCCCATTAGCACGCCCTTTCACCATCTGAGACCGTTCCATCTAAACGACAGAGAACCCAATACACAAGAACAAGAAGACGAATTTATCGATTTCTTGTACAGCAGTAACCAGGCTGGTGATGTAGGCCTAACGCCCAAAAAGGTAAGATTTGCAGGAAATCAATCTAGGTCACAAGACGAGCTTAGCGAGTATGAGGTGACACCACCCGCAACGCAGATGTTCTTCCCCGACCGAATCTCAACCCCCTACCCGCCTCGAGTCAACCCAACAAGCGATTTTCCTGCTGCCAGCCCAATCGAGAGACCACTGTCATTATGGGAAGAATTGAACCAGCCGATTGAAACGCCAGGCCCATCATCAGGAGAACGTCACAGACCCCTTAGAGAAGACATGGACAGCAGACAGCCAGGAAAAAGAGAAAACTTCGGGTACATTAGTGTTTCTGGAGGTAAGACAAAATCCCAGCAGCCATGGAGACAATTTAGAGATTCCATACTGGACTTCCTTCCGGACCCAATCCCGGATTTCAGCTTCAGCTCCAAAAGGAGAAGTCCGAAGAAGAACGTCAGCAGTGACTATGAAAAGGAGTCCGAGCCAGATGAACCAGCCATCCCTACCGAAGAAATAGATTATGGTCCACATCAGGAACCATACAAGGCAGAAGCTGCAGAGTTTGCCAGTGACGCATATTCTCCGTCACGCGACACCACAGCGTCGTCTAACGAGCCATCAGACGACCATGACGCCGGTTACATTGGGCGAAGAGCAGCAGACTCCTCACCGGGACGCCAAGCAAAACCTAAGACTGCGGCCAAGGTAACTGCACCGGGAACAAGTGCAGCAGCCGAAGGACGAAGGATCATTTCCCTCGGAAAACAACAAGCCGAACGAGCAGTCCAACAGTTTGACGCAGCAACTAGCCGTCAAGGAGAAGAAGCAAAGGAACAACCACCCGCTGCAACGGACAAGGGAGTATTTACACGCGCAGGAAGGCAAGTAATAAAACCAAGCAGATTACAGTATACAAAACCAGGCGCACAGAAATAACATTATTGCCCTAGCCTTATCGTAACTAAGGTCTAGTAAATACAGCCCGCACATAGGACGTTTTTACAGATTCCCTATCGTAGGACTATTGTGGTCAGGTCAGTGGACACGTAAACCTTGCACATAGAAGCATCGTAGAAACAATTTACATTTAAACATGTAAGATATAGACACGGTATTTCAAAAAAAAAAAAAATATTAATGACGCACACTATTGCAGAATGGCAATGAACACCGAACTACGTAGGCATTTCGCCATCGCCACCCTGTACAACGACACAGACGAGGCCATTAACATCTACCACCGGTTGCCTGGCTCCGATTCACAACTATGTGGAGCGTGGGCCACAGTGGCAACCATCAGTGGTACGGGGGAAACCAGGAACTCGCTAACAACAAGAAGCAGGCAGATCCTGAATTCCCTCGCCGCAAGCCTCTACGCCTGGTCGACCTACATTTACTCGCGGTCACTCAGGGTGACGATGTCGGCGTACGGCGAATACAACCTATACTGCGCCGTCTGCCGTGACCAGATCGAGTTGGGGACGGAACGAGATGGAGAAGATCTGTTAGAAGAATTAGACGATTAAGACGCCCTATTATTATTTTTCAAGACAATAACCAAAAAAAATTAAAAATAAAACTTTCTCGTGACCACTGTCCGCAAGACCACATTAGTGACTCGATCAGGAGGTATTCCGTAGATAATCATTTTCCCCCATGGCGTGAGCAAACGGTGTCACTTGATTAGAGGAAAATCATCTTATCTTATTGCAGCCTGTAACAGTCGGGATGACTAGACATTCCCCCCTTTTTCAATCCAGAAATAATTAGAACTGTAAATTTCTTTTTAGTATGAACAGAAGTAACGACCTGGCACTACGCGAAATGGACGAGTTTGTTAGTCATTTGGGAGTCTCCGAACAGGAGGACGCCTCTTTTAATGGTCCGATTATCCAGGAATACCGTTTGCTCTTAAACGACTCGCAACAGACGCCAGGACAGGTTACCCGTGGGATCACAGGTAGATTCGAACGATCACGACCCAATAGATATAATACCAGTTCCGAAAATTTTGAAGGAGTAAGAAGATTGTTTGAAGCAAGGAACGAAGCGGCTTACCAGTTGTATGTTGCCGAGTCTTACCTCTCCCTGGGAAGAAATATTGAGCATTTACTAACGGTTAAAGATAAAGTACACAGACTATTTACGTGGTATTTATGGTCCGAATACGTCACTTTCCGAACGGTAAATAACGGGATAACATGTTACAAAATTCTTCACACAAAATGTAACCGCCAGGAAACACTACTTGTTCAAAAGTGTCTGAATAACTTCTATCTACCCCCAACGTTACCAGAGTCAGAAAAAACGGATATTTACCCATTTTTAGAGGAGAGGTCGGTAACGTTTTGGTGCGTAGGAACAGAAGGTTTACCTAGTACTGCCCCTATTTGCAGACCTCTACGAATTAACTTTGATTGGGTTACGGCGTCATTTGGAACGCCCCCAGAAATGAAGCCCTTCTTGGAATTCTTGTTCCATGACTTAATCGAGGTCAACCCACAGACCCTGTCGGCACCGACAGCTTAAATTGTAGCACGTGACACGTATTTCATTTCCTTACTTTTACAGAACATGCATTGGATTTCATTTTTTCTGTTGGGAATACTTCTGTCTCATTTCGTCTCGACCAAAGACATCATTAGGAATGGAGTAATTTTCAAAGAAGAGAACTCCCTACTAGCGTCCACTCGTAGCTGGAATATATTTTGGAAACTCGACCCAGAACCTTTCGATACCCTTATAAAACAGCTGGAGCGTCTTCACAGGCAGACAGACGATCTAAAGGAAGTACTGTTTAAATATTTAAAAACCCATAAGGCAGCTTACGTCGCTTCACAAATCCCACATAAACTACCCCCATTTGGGTGGAGTCCCAAAGCTACCCCATCCTCAGATGTAGATGGCGAGTTTAACGGCCCTAGCGTAATTAAGGAACAGGTAAATTTAACGGCCGAGGGAGAAAACAATCCAATAATAGGCCACACGGAAAATCCTAGACAAAAACGAGACACAGTATTAAATGAGACTAAAAATTCCACCCAAGGTAACGAAATTTTTCCGGATTACAGCGCATGGTTAGAAGAGGTATACGAGGAAAAATACAATGAAACAGAAAACGACCTATTGACCGGTGAAGATATTGATGACGGTGAAATAAGTTATAGGCCAAGGACTGATATCGTCTATGACTACGCCCTTGACCCGTATGATGGGTGGGTTCAAATCCCACTTAGAGACGAACCGGCTCGCGAAAAAACAATCGCCAAACCAATAAAGAAACCCATTATAGAAAAACCTAAAGTAGATGCCGAAATAATTAATAAGGAAAGGCCCTCCGAGGATTTCTTAACCCCTTTTAGAGCACGTCTAGAAACCCTTTTCGAATTATTCGAGTTAGAAACGTACAAACTAAAAACAACAGCGGTTCGCATTTTTGAGGTATTCTATCGCAGAAAACGGGGAAAGCGAAACGCAAAATCACTTATTCCAGTAGTCGGAGATATTTTGGGATCCCTCTTTGGTGTGACCACTGAAGAAGAGCTTGAGTTGGTTCGCAGTTCAATTAAGAATTTGGAAAGAGCCACCAACTCTACCTTGCACGTGCAACGCTTACAAGCCTCTATAGCAAGTTCGCACGCAGAAAAAATAGACCTATTGTCAAAAAAGATTAGCAGGGCAGTGTTCACAATGGATACGTTGAGGAAGGATATAGATCGATTTATTAGTTATGCTAGCATTAGTTTGGTCTCGTTGGACATAGTGACCATGAGTCTTATGAACATCGGTACCGAACTGACTAAGCTGGAGATTGCCTTATTCAGCCTAACCGGTAATCAACTAACCCCGGACTTGGTCGACCCAGTTTCTCTTTCCTCAATGTTGGGAGAAATCAAGGCTCACCTAGTGTTTGGCACCCATCTTCCTTTAGAACCGGGAGTAGTAAATATGTTTTACTACTATAACCGATTGAAGGTCCACCTAACTGACATAAACGATCAGCTTTACGCAGTGTTATCCATCCCCTTAGTAGAACAGCATTCCTCTTTCCAATTATATAGTATACGGTCAATTCCGGTAAATATAAATAACAGTCTGTCTTCCGTAAAAATCAAAGTAGATAGCGAGTACTTGATGATAGATCAGGATCACCGAAAATATGCACTGTTAAATAAGAACGATTTGGATACGTGTATAGATCTTAGGAACTTGGTTTGCCAATTTACCTTGCCAATCTATAATTCAAGGACTGGTAGTTGCGTAATTGATTTGTTTTTACAGGAAAAGGAATCGAATGAAATCCCACAATCGTGTGATGCGTGGATAAAAATAAATAAAAGGGAAACGTTTGTACATTTAAGAAATGATCAATGGGTTTATTCGGTCCCCCAAAGCACAACTGGAGTAATATCATGTTTCAACTCAACTCAAAAAATAGACCCAGTTTACAGGAATGATGTACCCTTGAAGGAAGTTGGAATAATAACAATAAGCCAGGGCTGTCGTTTGATAACTAAAGATAGTACAGTTAGAACTCCATTAATAACCACAGTCATGAATAAAATTAAAACCGAAATGGCGCCTCTACCCTCATATGATTTAACACAGGACTTACCAAAAGCACAGTACATTACGCAACGAATGGAAGCTTCGCTCGAAAAGTCTGGGGAACATACTGAAATATTACTTAGCCAGATGAAAGAAGCGATAGATAGCGAAATTCCAATATTTACCAGAGAGGCAGAACGGCTTAATTATTTACAAGATAATTTTGGGTATTTCTCATGGACTTCTATATTTAACATCGGGACAACCATTGCAATAGTCTTATTCATATCATTTCTGATACGTCTGTTTATATTAATGAATTGCAGTCAAAGAATTTTTGGGAAAAGACGCTTCCGTCGAAATAGGAATATTCAAGGGCCATCTGAGGAGTTGCAAACCCTCAAGGCAACTGCTCCAGGAATCGAATAAGGATTTCACATGCACGGTAGCCATTAGTCATGAGTGTAAAGACTAAAATCATGGACTCTGTAAATAAGGATAGGACGCATGTCGAAGGCGTTAGCTGCGGAGGATTGCTATGGATAAATAGAGGCTATAACGGTGTTTACATTTCAGGTCAGAAAGCCGACGCACCGTGAGCGAGGATAAAGGCGAGTTTTCCCAAAAGTTTGGTTCGGTGAGTAAAGAGACCTGTCGACCCCTTAAAACCAAAAAAAGAAAGTAGTTCTCTAACCGGAATAAATAACAAGTCCTTGACCATCAAGAAATTTAAAACCGTATCCCGGTATGTCTGTGCCGAACCTGAATCCGAACTGCAAACACATAAAAAGAAAGAGCCTTCCGCCGTGGCCTTGCGTATAACCATGCGAAACCCCCTAAGGGAGGAACCCATGGAAATTGACGCTGAAGAAAATACGCAAGGTGCGTCCCTTAAGAGTAAGGAAAGCGGTGGGATAGTAGGACCCTGCTCAAACGATGAGTGTTGGGACCTGTTCTTCCGAAAACAGTTAAACTCAGGCCTTCAACCGATCAAGAGTCGGGAATTGGTAAGTTACAACCGGGTAAAGGACGGCTCAGACCTACAGAGTAGCGCGTTAAAAACCGGATTAAATAAGAAACAACGACTAAGGACAAGATTAGAAGCCTTTCCTTTTGCGCGCGAGAGGACTACCTTCCTGAAAAGGGTCGAGGGGAAAAACATGGTCTATAGACTCAGAACCAACAGCGCGATTCCGCCCAAACTCTATGCTCAGTGCGTACGACATTGACCATGTAAACATCGAAAAAGCCGAATTTGTTCGCCATGCCTGCCGTATGCTACCAATCTTCGCCTTGCCGTCAGAACCTTGCTACACTCCGAGTCGAGAAGAGAGCTACAGTGCACGTCACAACACACTCCACGTCATAATCTACGCAGCGTCACGTCACAACCTTGCTACAGTCCAAGTCGAGAAGAGAGCAACAGTGCACGTCACAGCACACTCCACGTCATAATCCACGCAGCACCACGTCACAGCCTTGCTACAGTCCAAGTCGAGAAGAAAGTTGCAGTGATCATCTAAGGAATACGTCACAAGACACTCCACGTCATAATCCACGCAGCGCCACGTCACAGCCTTGGTACAGTCCAAGTCAAGGGGAGAGACGTCACAACGAACCAATTACAGAACGTCACTTCACAGTGAAACACTCTGCTTCAGAACTTCCGAATTCCAATCGACAACCCCTGAAGCTGAACAGGACGAAAAAGCGACAGAACCTCCGCATGACGCCTCAAGTCAAGTCCCCTAACGAAAATTTTCCGGCGCCAAATCCACAACCCCTGAAGTTGAACAGGACGAAAAAGCGACACAATTACGCCTCAAGTCGAGCCAGGTCCCCTACAGAAATTTTCAAAATATCAACACGTCACCGTGCAACATGAGCTATGTTCATTGCAACTTTAAACGCACCTCATCCGCTTCATCACGCTACTGCATCCACACCAAGCATCAATCAACGCCCCAATAACGCCCCGTCGCTCGCCATACTGCACGACGTCTCAGCGATTCTACGCAGCATTTTTTGTTTCATCACCTTCGAGCCGAGTTACAACTGAGTCAAGATCGGAGCAACAGTAGCCGACATCGCACCACAGTCAATAAATCAGCACAAGTGTACATTTTATGACTTTTACAAGTGCACATTATTATGACTTTTACAAGTGTATTGATTATAGTAAGCGAAACGACAATCGGAAAGTCGATTGTCAAGTGAAATAAGAAAAAGAAAAAAGAAAAAAAGGGGGACATATATATGATTTTGTGCGTGTATTTACCCTTATGTGAATTCGGTGAAGGAACAATGAGCGAATTAACTCGAAACTGTAGGGCGAGTAATAAAAAACGCCCGGTTGCAAGTTTGAATAAATCACAACAGACACGGAAGAGTTCGAATTCCGATGTGGGCATCGGAAACCGGACATCGGAAGTTTGTAACAAATATAATTAGAGCATGATTCAGAATTTACAAGGAAATACCTGACAGGTGCAAAGAGTTCTAAGTCAAGGAAACTTTGAGATAAGGAAACTTTTAAGACGTTGCAAAACACCTGCTAGAAGCAATAAAGTTAGCAAAGAAAATTACTTTCCGGGTGCACGACTGAGCTACCTATTTAAGCGGAGCGCGAATAGGTAGCAGCATCGAACTTACAATTCACCTCTCTTAGCATTTACTTCCTTGAACTTAAATTCACTTTCTTTCATAAACCTATTTTTCTACCTTGCTCTTTTTTACTAGTTTTCTCTTTCCTTAAAAACTAAGCTTCCTTCAAATTCTCCCGCGTCTACGTCTCCTGCGTCTAATTCTTCCGCGACGACTTCTCCCGCGTCTGTTGTTCTCCATCTATTTTGACTACCCAACAATCTGAGATGTAAGTGCAACTTTTAAAATACAATACTGATCGAGTTTCATTCTACTTGACTTCTGATGTACCCCCTCCCCCCTATCCAAGCAAGTTCAACGCTCCCTAGTATGCAGCACACCAAATTTACATTATACTCTGTAACAAATGTTTCACAAATACCCACAATGTCGGGACGTGAAGAGTCTTCGCATAGAAGTTTTAGTTGATCTACGGATGACGGAAGCCCTTGAATGTTAAGGTGTAGGGTCCGTAGACAATCAGATCGTTTTGCAACCTCTCCCACCGTCGAACTATATTTACAATTAGTTATATTTCCCATCCCATTATCAGATTTATTCGGTAAACTTCCTGCTGAACTATTTAATAACTCCAATAAATCTAGGGGTTTTTTCTCAAAAGCTTTAATTTTAGAAAGCAGTTCGGTGGTATCCCTGGAGCCAGGCTGAGAATAATTAGCTGACAAAACTTACCAAACTTGTGGGGGCACGGTGTGGAACTGGACCTGAACTCCGAGGATGCGAAGCAGGCGGATACGAAACCAATATCCATACTGTAACTCGTGGTTCACTGAAAGAAAATACACGCCAGAAACTTGAACTGCATTTTTTGAACTTAGATCTAATACACAAAAAAGGAAGAACATATGAAAGGGAGACAAGTACACTGTAGAAAAAAACAGAAGAAAAACAAGAAGCAAAAGGGAAGAAGAAAAAACAAAGAAACATAGAGGAAAATTCAGATTTTTCAATCATTTTCGACGAGACAGCGAACAAAATTAAACAAATAGCAAATCACTTAAATCAAGGAAACGGAATACGAAGAAAGAGTAAAAAAACTTCAAGCATTGTTAATAAGGATACTATCATCATCATCACTTATGAAGATTTCAGACCAAGAGTCAGTATCGTTGCTCCTTTGTTCTAGTCGAAGAGAAGCACCAGCCTGCTTGAGCCGAATAAAGGGATAACTGCCTTTAAGGTCCTTCATCTTAGCAAGAAGCTTAGCACGTTTGATGTTTAGCTCTGGAGGAAGATCAGTACAAATTTGGAGATCAGAGCCTTTCAGATTTTTCACAAGTTTCATGATAGATTGAACGTCATCATCAGAGCTGCAAGTGAAGAGCACAGGCGGGGCTGAAGTTCTGTTTGAACGATCAGATACACGCTTTTCCTTCAACCTAAATACCCTGGAAATCTTGACTTCCTCCCTGAGCCCAACTTTGTCTTTAAGAACACACTGTACTTTCTTTTCTAACGAATCTCCACGCTTCTCTTTGGGTAAACCATGCAGAATCAGGTTATGTCTGCGGTCTCGAACTTCTAGTTGTAACAGACGCCCAGTAGCCCTTTCCAGAGTACTGCGTTGGGCTTCTAGAGTTTCTTCTAGCATGCTTATTTTAGAGTCCTTTTCAGTAATAATATCTTTCAAATCGGAGATTTCTTTCTGAAAGTCAATCTTCATGTTGGCAAAATTTGCTTCCATCTTTTTCGTAAGCTCCTTTAACGCCTTGTCGAATGTTGCTTGTGTGAGTGCCATTTTTTATCTAAATTCAGCTATATCGCCGTCTTCCAAAATTTCTTACATCAACATATCTAGCTGCTCGAACTTTTTCTCTACTTTTCGCGTAATTGCAGTAGACTAGGCAACGCTGATTACCGGCGTTTCCAGAAACAAGACAAGGGTCAGCAATATTTCCCTTTGTAATGGCTGAAAAACCGTGTTTTCGCCTCTTCTTTCGAAGCACCAATGTCACATAAAGGCGTAGTTATATGTGGTAGCACGGGAAGGTCTCTTTGCGCTGTAATTTTTGATAAGTTTCTTACGTCGCCACTGCGGATCCAAAAATGGGGTTGAAAGGGATGTGCGAAATAAATGTTCGAGAAAGCCACAAAACGAAGACTTACTGGCAAGGGGGGCACTTGAATGACCCCCCGTTTTCTTCAAAATACAATGGGTAAGGTATCCAAATTTCTTCTGTACTTTGATTCCTTGGAATTGGAAAACGATCAACTTGTTCTTCAATTATCAACTAACAAGCTAAACAGTGTTGCCGAGACTGGTGTCAGGCCGTCAGGATCCCTGTTCGTTGAAGTCAGGATCCCTGTTCGTTGAAGTCAGGATCCCTGTTCGTTGAAGTCAGGATCCCTGTTCGTTGAAGTCAGGATCCCTGTTCGCTGAAGTCAGGATCCCTGTTCGTTGAAGTCAGGATCCCTGTTCGTTGAAGTCAGGATCCCTGTTCGTTGAAGTCAGGATCCCTGTTCGTTGAAGTCAGGATTCCTGTTCGTTAAAGTCAGGATCCCTGTTTCTCAAGATTGAAATTCGACTAAGTCCACAAGTATCGGTAGTTGTGCCATTCTACTCTCACCGGAGGCTTCCGAAACATATATATAGGACTAGTAGTAGTCGGAGTCAAGCCAAGCGTCGGAGGGGAGAGGAGTCGGAGGATTAGAAGTAGTCGGAGTCAAGCCAAGCTTCGGAGGGGAGAGGAGTCGGAGGACTAGTAGTAGTCGGAGTCAGCCAAGCGGCCGTCAGGATCCCTGTTCGTTGAAGTCAGGATCCCTGTTCGTTGAAGTCAGGATCCCTGTTCGGACTAGTAGAGTCGGAGGACTAGTAGTATTCGGAGTCAGCCAAGCGGCTGTCAGGATCCCTGTTCGTTTAAGTCAGGATCCCTGTTCGTGGAAGTCAGGATCCCTGTTCGTGGAAGTCAGGATCCCTGTTCGTTGAAGTCAGGATCCCTGTTCGTTGAAGTCAGGATCCCTGTTCGTTGAAGTCAGGATCCCTGTTCGTTGAAGTCAGGATCCCTGTTCGTTGAAGTCAGGATCCCTGTTCGTTGAAGTCAGGATCCCTGTTCGTTGAAGTCAGGATTCCTGTTCGTTGAAGTCAGGATCCCTGTTTCTCAAGATTGAAATTCGACTAAGTCCACAAGTATCGGTAGTTGTGCCATTCTACTCTCACCGGAGGCTTCCGAAACATATATATAGGACTAGTAGTAGTCGCAGTCAAGCCAAGCGTCGGAGGGGAGAGGAGTCGGAGGACTAGAAGTAGTCGGAGTCAAGCCAAGCTTCGAAGGGGAGAGGAGTCGGAGGACTAGTAGTAGTCGGAGTCAGCCAAGCGGCCGTCAGGATCCCTGTTCGTTGAAGTCAGGATCCCTGTTCGTTGAAGTCAGGATCCCTGTTCGGACTAGTAGAGTCGGAGGACTAGTAGTAGTCGGAGTCAGCCAAGCGGCTGTAAGGATCCCTGTTCGTTTAAGTCAGGATCCCTGTTCGTTGAAGTCAGGATCCCTGTTCGTTGAAGTCAGGATCCCTGATCGTTGAAGTCAGGATCCCTGTTCGTTGAAGTCAGGATCCCTGTTCGTTGAAGTCAGGATCCCTGTTCGTTGAAGTCAGGATCCCTGTTCGTTGAAGTCAGGATCCCTGTTCGTTGAAGTCAGGATTCCTGTTCGTTGAAGTCAGGATCCCTGTTTCTCAAGATTGAAATTCGACTAAGTCCACAAGTATCGGTAGTTGTGCCATTCTACTCTCACCGGAGGCTTCCGAAACATATATATAGGACTAGTAGTAGTCGGAGTCAAGCCAAGCGTCGGAGGGGAGAGGAGTCGGAGGACTAGAAGTAGTCGGAGTCAAGCCAAGCTTCGGAGGGGAGAGGAGTCGGAGGACTAGTAAAAGTCGGAGTCAGCCAAGCGGCCGTCAGGATCCCTGTTCGTTGAAGTCAGGATCCCTGTTCAGGATCCCGGAGTCGGAGGACTAGAAGTAGTCGGAGTCAAGCCAAGCTTCGGAGGGGAGAGGAATCGGAGGACTAGTAGTAGTCGGAGTCAGCCAAGCGGCCGTCAGGATCCCTGTTCGTTGAAGTCAGGATCCCTGTTCGTTGAAGTCAGGATCCCTGTTCGGACTAGTAGAGTCGGAGGACTAGTAGTAGTCGGAGTCAGCCAAGCGGCCGTCAGGATCCCTGTTCGTTGAAGTCAGGATCCCTGTTCGTTGAAGTCAGGATCCCTGTTCGTTGAAGTCAGGATCCCTGTTCGTTGAAGTCAGGATCCCTGTTCGTTGAAGTCAGGATTTTGAAGTCAGGATCCCTGTTTCTCAAGATTGAAATTCGACTAAGTCCACAAGTATCGGTAGTTGTGCCATTCTACTCTCACCGGAGGCTTCCGAAACATATATATAGGACTAGTAGTAGTCGGAGTCAAGCCAAGCGTCGGAGGCGAGAGGAGTCGGAGGACTAGAAGTAGTCGGAGTCAAGCCAAGCTTCGGAGGGGAGAGGAATCGGAGGACTAGTAGTAGTCGGAGTCAGCCAAGCGGCCGTCAGGATCCCTGTTCGTTGAAGTCAGGATCCCTGTTCGTTGAAGTCAGGATCGCTGTTCGTTGAAGTCAGGATCCCTGTTCGGACTAGTAGAGTCGGAGGACTAGTAGTAGTCGGAGTCAGCCAAACGGCCGTCAGCATCCCTGTTCGTTCAAGTCAGGATCCCTGTTCGTTGAAGTCAGGATCCCTGTTCGTTGAAGTCATTATCCCTGTTCGCTGAAGTCAGGATCCCTGTTCGTTGAAGTCAGGATCCCTGTTCGTTGAAGTCAGGATCCCTGTTCGTTGAAGTCAGGATTCCTGTTCGTTGAAGTCAGGATCCCTGTTCGTTGAAGTCAGGATCCCTGTTCGTTGAAGTCAGGATCCCTGTTTGTTGAAGTCAGGATCCCTGTTCGTTGAAGTCAGGATCCCTGTTCGTTGAAGTCAGGATTCCTGTTCGTTGAAGTCAGGATCCCTGTTCGTTGAAGTCATTATCCCTGTTCGCTGAAGTCAGGATCCCTGTTCGTTGAAATCAGGATCCCTGTTCGTTGAAGTCAGGATCCCTGTTCGTTGAAGTCAGGATCCCTGTTCAGGATCCCGGAGTCGGAGGACTAGAAGTAGTCGGAGTCAAGCCAAGCTTCGGAGGGGAGAGGAATCGGAGGACTAGTAGTAGTCGGAGTCAGCCAAGCGGCCGTCAGGATCCCTGTTCGTTGAAGTCAGGATCCCTGTTCGTTGAAGTCAGGATCCCTGTTCGGACTAGTAGAGTCGGAGGACTAGTAGTAGTCGGAGTCAGCCAAGCGGCCGTCAGGATCCCTGTTCGTTGAAGTCAGGATCCCTGTTCGTTGAAGTCAGGATCCCTGTTCGTTGAAGTCAGGATCCCTGTTCGTTGAAGTCAGGATCCCTGTTCGTTGAAGTCAGGTTCCCTGTTCGTTGAAGTCAGGATCCCTGTTCGTTGAAGTCAGGATCCCTGTTCGTTGAAGTCATTATCCCTGTTCGCTGAAGTCAGGATCCCTGTTCGTTGAAGTCAGGATCCCTGTTCGTTGAAGTCAGGTTCCCTGTTCGTTGAAGTCAGGATCCCTGTTCGTTGAAGTCAGGATCCCTGTTCGTTGAAGTCATTATCCCTGTTCGCTGAAGTCAGGATCCCTGTTCGTTGAAGTCAGGATCCCTGTTCGTTGAAGTCAGGATCCCTGTTTCTCAAGATTGAAATTCGACTAAGTCCACAAGTATCGGTAGTTGTGCCATTCTACTCTCACCGGAGGCTTCCGAAACATATATATAGGACTAGTAGTAGTCGGAGTCAAGGAAAGCGTCGGAGGGGAGAGGAGTCGGAGGACTAGAAGTAGTCGGAGTCAAGCCAAGCTTCGGAGGGGAGAGGAGTCGGAGGACTAGTAAAAGTCGGAGTCAGCCAAGCGGCCGTCAGGATCCCTGTTCGTTGAAGTCAGGATCCCTGTTCAGGATCCCGGAGTCGGAGGACTAGAAGTAGTCGGAGTCAAGCCAAGCTTCGGAGGGGAGAGGAATCGGAGGACTAGTAGTAGTCGGAGTCAGCCAAGCGGCCGTCAGGATCCCTGTTCGTTGAAGTCAGGATCCCTGTTCGTTGAAGTCAGGATCCCTGTTCGTTGAAGTCAGGATCCCTGTTCGTTGAAGTCAGGATCTCTGTTCGGACTAGTAGAGTCGGAGGACTAGTAGTAGTCGGAGTCAGCCAAGCGGCCGTCAGGATCCCTGTTCGTTGAAGTCAGGATCCCTGTTCGTTGAAGTCAGGATCCCTGTTCGTTGAAGTCAGGATCCCTGTTCGTTGAAGTCAGGATCCCTGTTCGTTGAAGTCAGGATTCCTGTTCGTTGAAGTCAGGATCCCTGTTTCTCAAGATTGAAATTCGACTAAGTCCACAAGTATCGGTAGTTGTGCCATTCTACTCTCACCGGAGGCTTCCGAAACATATATATAGGACTAGTAGTAGTCAGAGTCAAGCCAAGCGTCGGAGGGGAGAGGAGTCGGAGGACTAGAAGTAGTCGGAGTCAAGCCAAGCTTCGGAGGGGAGAGGAGTCGGAGGACTAGTAAAAGTCGGAGTCAGCCAAGCGGCCGTCAGGATCCCTGTTCGTTGAAGTCAGGATCCCTGTTCAGGATCCCGGAGTCGGAGGACTAGAAGTAGTCGGAGTCAAGCCAAGCTTCGGAGGGGAGAGGAATCGGAGGACTAGTAGTAGTCGGAGTCAGCCAAGCGGCCGTCAGGATCCCTGTTCGTTGAAGTCAGGATCCCTGTTCGTTGAAGTCAGGATCCCTGTTCGTTGAAGTCAGGATCCCTGTTCGTTGAAGTCAGGATCCCTGTTCGGACTAGTAGAGTCGGAGGACTAGTAGTAGTCGGAGTCAGCCAAGCGGCCGTCAGGATCCCTGTTCGTTGAAGTCAGGATCCCTGTTCGTTGAAGTCAGGATCCCTGTTCGTTGAAGTCAGGATCCCTGTTCGTTGAAGTCAGGATCCCTGTTCGTTGAAGTCAGGATCCCTGTTCGTTGAAGTCAGGATCCCTGTTCGTTGATGTCAGGATCCCTGTTCGTTGAAGTCAGGATCCCTGTTCGTTGAAGTCAGGATCCCTGTTCGTTGAAGTCAGGATTCCTGTTCGTTGAAGTCAGGATCCCTGTTTCTCAAGATTGAAATTCGACTAAGTCCACAAGTATCGGTAGTTGTGCCATTCTACTCTCACCGGAGGCTTCCGAAACATATATATAGGACTAGTAGTAGTCGGAGTCAAGCCAAGCGTCGGAGGGGAGAGAAGTCGGAGGACTAGAAGTAGTCGGAGTCAAGCCAAGCTTCGGAGGGGAGAGGAGTCGGAGGACTAGTAAAAGTCGGAGTCAGCCAAGCGGCCGTCAGGATCCCTGTTCGTTGAAGTCAGGATCCCTGTTCAGGATCCCGGAGTCGGAGGACTAGAAGTAGTCGGAGTCAAGCCAAGCTTCGGAGGGGAGAGGAATCGGAGGACTAGTAGTAGTCGGAGTCAGCCAAGCGGCCGTCAGG
Organism: Branchinecta lindahli; assembly: GCA_023053555.1. NCBI lineage: Eukaryota > Metazoa > Arthropoda > Branchiopoda > Anostraca > Branchinectidae > Branchinecta > Branchinecta lindahli. Next base: position 1,498,047 of record JAKZAO010000015.1, read on the forward strand.
ATCCCTGTTCGTTGAAGTCAGGATCCCTGTTCGTTGAAGTCAGGATCCCTGTTCGGACTAGTAGAGTCGGAGGACTAGTAGTAGTCGGAGTCAGCCAAGCGGCCGTCAGGATCCCTGTTCGTTGAAGTCAGGATCCCTGTTCGTTGAAGTCAGGATCCCTGTTCGTTGAAGTCAGGATCCCTGTTCGTTGAAGTCAGGTTCCCTGTTCGTTGAAGTCAGGATCCCTGTTCGTTGAAGTCAGGATCCCTGTTCGTTGAAGTCATTATCCCTGTTCGCTGAAGTCAGGATCCCTGTTCGTTGAAGTCAGGATCCCTGTTCGTTGAAGTCAGGATCCCTGTTCGTTGAAGTCGGGATCCCTGTTCGTTGAAGTCAGGATCCCTGTTCGTTGAAGTCAGGATCCCTGTTCGTTGATGTCAGGATCCCTGTTCGTTGAAGTCAGGATCCCTGTTCGTTGAAGTCAGGATCCCTGTTCGTTGAAGTCAGGATTCCTGTTCGTTGAAGTCAGGATCTCTGTTTCTCAAGATTGAAATTCGACTAAGTCCACAAGTATCGGTAGTTGTGCCATTCTACTCTCACCGGAGGCTTCCGAAACATATATATAGGACTAGTAGTAGTCAGAGTCAAGCCAAGCGTCGGAGGGGAGAGGAGTCGGAGGACTAGAAGTAGTCGGAGTCAAGCCAAGCTTCGGAGGGGAGAGGAGTCGGAGGACTAGTAAAAGTCGGAGTCAGCCAAGCGGCCGTCAGGATCCCTGTTCGTTGAAGTCAGGATCCCTGTTCAGGATCCCGGAGTCGGAGGACTAGAAGTAGTCGGAGTCAAGCCAAGCTTCGGAGGGGAGAGGAATCGGAGGACTAGTAGTAGTCGGAGTCAGCCAAGCGGCCGTCAGGATCCCTGTTCGTTGAAGTCAGGATCCCTGTTCGTTGAAGTCAGGATCCCTGTTCGTTGAAGTCAGGATCCCTGTTCGTTGAAGTCAGGATCCCTGTTTGGACTAGTAGAGTCGGAGGACTAGTAGTAGTCGGAGTCAGCCAAGCGGCCGTCAGGATCCCTGTTCGTTGAAGTCAGGATCCCTGTTCGTTGAAGTCAGGATCCCTGTTCGGACTAGTAGAGTCGGAGGACTAGTAGTGGTCGCAGTCAGCCAAGCGGCCGTCAGGATCCCTGTTCGTTGAAGTCAGGATCCCTGTTCGTTGAAGTCAGGATCCCTGTTCGTTGAAGTCAGGATCCCTGTTCGTTGAAGTCAGGATCCCTGTTCGTTGAAGTCAGGATTTTGAAGTCAGGATCCCTGTTTCTCAAGATTGAAATTCGACTAAGTCCACAAGTATCGGTAGTTGTGCCATTCTACTCTCACCGGAGGCTTCCGAAACATATATATAGGACTAGTAGTAGTCGGAGTCAAGCCAAGCGTCGGAGGCGAGAGGAGTCGGAGGACTAGAAGTAGTCGGAGTCAAGCCAAGCTTCGGAGGGGAGAGGAATCGGAGGACTAGTAGTAGTCGGAGTCAGCCAAGCGGCCGTCAGGATCCCTGTTCGTTGAAGTCAGGATCCCTGTTCGTTGAAGTCAGGATCGCTGTTCGTTGAAGTCAGGATCCCTGTTCGGACTAGTAGAGTCGGAGGACTAGTAGTAGTCCTCCGACTACTAGGGATCCTGACTTCAACAGGGATCCTGAACAGGGATCCCTGTTCGGTAGTTGTGCCATTCTACTCTCACCGGAGGCTTCCGAAACATATATATAGGACTAGTAGTAGTCGGAGTCAAGCCAAGCGTCGGAGGGGAGAGGAGTCGGAGGACTAGAAGTAGTCGGAGTCAAGCCAAGCTTCGGAGGGGAGAGGAGTCGGAGGACTAGTAAAAGTCGGAGTCAGCCAAGCGGCCGTCAGGATCCCTGTTCGTTGAAGTCAGGATCCCTGTTCAGGATCCCGGAGTCGGAGGACTAGAAGTAGTCGGAGTCAAGCCAAGCTTCGGAGGGGAGAGGAATCGGAGGACTAGTAGTAGTCGGAGTCAGCCAAGCGGCCGTCAGGATCCCTGTTCGTTGAAGTCAGGATCCCTGTTCGTTGAAGTCAGGATCCCTGTTCGTTGAAGTCAGGATCCCTGTTCGGACTAGTAGAGTCGGAGGACTAGTAGTAGTCGGAGTCAGCCAAGCGGCCGTCAGGATCCCTGTTCGTTGAAGTCAGGATCCCTGTTCGTTGAAGTCAGGATCCCTGTTCGTTGAAGTCAGGATCCCTGTTCGTTGAAGTCAGGATCCCTGTTCGTTGAAGTCAGGATTTTGAAGTCAGGATCCCTGTTTCTCAAGATTGAAATTCGACTAAGTCCACAAGTATCGGTAGTTGTGCCATTCTACTCTCACCGGAGGCTTCCGAAACATATATATAGGACTAGTAGTAGTCGGAGTCAAGCCAAGCGTCGGAGGCGAGAGGAGTCGGAGGACTAGAAGTAGTCGGAGTCAAGCCAAGCTTCGGAGGGGAGAGGAATCGGAGGACTAGTAGTAGTCGGAGTCAGCCAAGCGGCCGTCAGGATCCCTGTTCGTTGAAGTCAGGATCCCTGTTCGTTGAAGTCAGGATCCCTGTTCGGACTAGTAGTAGTCGGAGTCAGCCAAGCGGCCGTCAGGATCCCTGTTCGTTCAAGTCAGGATCCCTGTTCGTTGAAGTCAGGATCCCTGTTCGTTGAAGTCAGGATCCCTGTTCGCTGAAGTCAGGATCCCTGTTCGTTGAAGTCAGGATCCCTGTTCGTTGAAGTCAGGATCCCTGTTCGTTGAAGTCAGGATCCCTGTTCGTTGAAGTCAGGATTCCTGTTCGTTGAAGTCAGGATCCCTGTTTCTCAAGATTGAAATTCGACTAAGTCCACAAGTATCGGTAGTTGTGCCATTCTACTCTCACCGGAGGCTTCCGAAACATATATATAGGACTAGTAGTAGTCGGAGTCAAGCCAAGCTTCGGAGGGGAGAGGAGTCGGAGGACTAGTAGTAGTCGGAGTCAAGCCAAGCTTCGGAGGGGAGAGGAGTCGGAGGACTAGTAAAAGTCAGCCAAGCGGCCGTCAGGATCCCTGTTCGTTGAAGTCAGGATCCCTGTTTGGACTAGTAGAGTCGGAGGACTAGTAGTAGTCGGAGTCAGCCAAGCGGCTGTCAGGATCCCTGTTCGTTTAAGTCAGGATCCCTGTTCGTGGAAGTCAGGATCCCTGTTCGTGGAAGTCAGGATCCCTGTTCGTTGAAGTCAGGATCCCTGTTCGTTGAAGTCAGGATCCCTGTTCGTTGAAGTCAGGATCCCTGTTCGTTGAAGTCAGGATCCCTGTTCGTTGAAGTCAGGATCCCTGTTCGTTGAAGTCAGGATTCCTGTTCGTTGAAGTCAGGATCCCTGTTTCTCAAGATTGAAATTCGACTAAGTCCACAAGTATCGGTAGTTGTGCCATTCTACTCTCACCGGAGGCTTCCGAAACATATATATAGGACTAGTAGTAGTCGGAGTCAAGCCAAGCGTCGGAGGGGAGAGGAGTCGGAGGACTAGAAGTAGTCGGAGTCAAGCCAAGCTTCGGAGGGGAGAGGAGTCGGAGGACTAGTAGTAGTCGGAGTCAGCCAAGCGGCCGTCAGGATCCCTGTTCGTTGAAGTCAGGATCCCTGTTCGTTGAAGTCAGGATCCCTGTTCGGACTAGTAGAGTCGGAGGACTAGTAGTAGTCGGAGTCAGCCAAGCGGCTGTCAGGATCCCTGTTCGTTTAAGTGAGGATCCCTGTTCGTTGAAGTCAGGATCCCTGTTCGTTGAAGTCAGGATCCCTGTTCGTTGAAGTCAGGATCCCTGTTCGTTGAAGTCAGGATCCCTGTTCGTTGAAGTCAGGATCCCTGTTCGTTGAAGTCAGGATCCCTGTTCGTTGAAGTCAGGATCCCTGTTCGTTGAAGTCAGGATCCCTGTTCGTTGAAGTCAGGATTCCTGTTCGTTGAAGTCAGGATCCCTGTTTCTCAAGATTGAAATTCGACTAAGTCCACAAGTATCGGTAGTTGTGCCATTCTACTCTCACCGGAGGCTTCCAAAACATATATATAGGACTAGTAGTAGTCGGAGTCAAGCCAAGCGTCGGAGGGGAGAGGAGTCGGAGGACTAGAAGTAGTCGGAGTCAAGCCAAGCTTCGGAGGGGAGAGGAGTCGGAGGACTAGTAAAAGTCAGCCAAGCGGCCGTCAGGATCCCTGTTCGTTGAAGTCAGGATCCCTGTTCAGGATCCCGGAGTCGGAGGACTAGAAGTAGTCGGAGTCAAGCCAAGCTTCGGAGGGGAGAGGAATCGGAGGACTAGCCACTAGCTCGGAGTCAAGCCAAGCTTCGGAGGGGAGAGGAGTCGGAGGACTAGTAGTAGTCGGAGTCAGCCAAGCGGCCGTCAGGATCCCTGTTCGTTGAAGTCAGGATCCCTGTTCGTTGAAGTCAGGATCCCTGTTCGGACTAGTAGAGTCGGAGGACTAGCACTAGTCGGAGTCAGCCAAGCGGCCGTCAGGATCCCTGTTCGTTGAAGTCAGGATCCCTGTTCGTTGAAGTCAGGATCCCTGTTCGTTGAAGTCAGGATCCCTGTTCGTTGAAGTCAGGATCCCTGTTCGGACTAGTAGAGTCGGAGGACTAGTAGTAGTCGGAGTCAGCCAAGCGGCCGTCAGGATCCCTGTTCGTTGAAGTCAGGATCCCTGTTCGTTGAAGTCAGGATCCCTGTTCGTTGAAGTCAGGATCCCTGTTCGTTGAAGTCAGGATCCCTGTTCATTGAAGTCAGGATTTTGAAGTCAGGATCCCTGTTTCTCAAGATTGAAATTCGACTAAGTCCACAAGTATCGGTAGTTGTGCCATTCTACTCTCACCGGAGGCTTCCGAAACATATATATAGGACTAGTAGTAGTCGGAGTCAAGCCAAGCGTCGGAGGCGAGAGGAGTCGGAGGACTAGAAGTAGTCGGAGTCAAGCCAAGCTTCGGAGGGGAGAGGAATCGGAGGACTAGTAGTAGTCGGAGTCAGCCAAACGGCCGTCAGGATCCCTGTTCGTTGAAGTCAGGATCCCTGTTCGTTGAAGTCAGGATCCCTGTTCGTTGAAGTCAGGATCCCTGTTCGGACTAGTAGAGTCGGAGGACTAGTAGTAGTCGGAGTCAGCCAAGCGGCCGTCAGGATCCCTGTTCGTTCAAGTCAGGATCCCTGTTCGTTGAAGTCAGGATCCCTGTTCGTTGAAGTCAGGATCCCTGTTCGCTGAAGTCAGGATCCCTGTTCGTTGAAGTCAGGATCCCTGTTCGTTGAAGTCAGGATCCCTGTTCGTTGAAGTCAGGATCCCTGTTCGTTGAAGTCAGGATTCCTGTTCGTTGAAGTCAGGATCCCTGTTTCTCAAGATTGAAATTCGACTAAGTCCACAAGTATCGGTAGTTGTGCCATTCTACTCTCACCGGAGGCTTCCGAAACATATATATAGGACTAGTAGTAGTCGGAGTCAAGGCAAGCTTCGGAGGGGAGAGGAGTCGGAGGACTAGTAGTAGTCGGAGTCAAGCCAAGCTTCGGAGGGGAGAGGAGTCGGAGGACTAGTAAAAGTCAGCCAAGCGGCCGTCAGGATCCCTGTTCGTTGAAGTCAGGATCCCTGTTTGGACTAGTAGAGTCGGAGGACTAGTAGTAGTCGGAGTCAGCCAAGCGGCTGTCAGGATCCCTGTTCGTTGAAGTCAGGATCCCTGTTCGCTGAAGTCAGGATCCCTGTTCGTTGAAGTCAGGATCCCTGTTCGTTGAAGTCAGGATCCCTGTTCGTTGAAGTCAGGATCCCTGTTCGTTGAAGTCAGGATTCCTGTTCGTTGAAGTCAGGATCCCTGTTTCTCAAGATTGAAATTCGACTAAGTCCACAAGTATCGGTAGTTGTGCCATTCTACTCTCACCGGAGGCTTCCGAAACATATATATAGGACTAGTAGTAGTCGCAGTCAAGCCAAGCGTCGGAGGGGAGAGGAGTCGGAGGACTAGAAGTAGTCGGAGTCAAGCCAAGCTTCGGAGGGGAGAGGAGTCGGAGGACTAGTAGTAGTCGGAGTCAGCCAAGCGGCCGTCAGGATCCCTGTTCGTTGAAGTCAGGATCCCTGTTCGTTGAAGTCAGGATCCCTGTTCGGACTAGTAGAGTCGGAGGACTAGTAGTAGTCGGAGTCAGCCAAGCGGCTGTCAGGATCCCTGTTCGTTTAAGTGAGGATCCCTGTTCGTTGAAGTCAGGATCCCTGTTCGTTGAAGTCAGGATCCCTGTTCGTTGAAGTCAGGATCCCTGTTCGTTGAAGTCAGGATCCCTGTTCGTTGAAGTCAGGATCCCTGTTCGTTGAAGTCAGGATCCCTGTTCGTTGAAGTCAGGATCCCTGTTCGTTGAAGTCAGGATCCCTGTTCGTTGAAGTCAGGATCCCTGTTCGTTGAAGTCAGGATCCCTGTTCGTTGAAGTCAGGATTCCTGTTCGTTGAAGTCAGGATCCCTGTTTCTCAAGATTGAAATTCGACTAAGTCCACAAGTATCGGTAGTTGTGCCATTCTACTCTCACCGGAGGCTTCCGAAACATATATATAGGACTAGTAGTAGTCGGAGTCAAGCCAAGCGTCGGAGGGGAGAGGAGTCGGAGGACTAGAAGTAGTCGGAGTCAAGCCAAGCTTCGGAGGGGAGAGGAGTCGGAGGACTAGTAAAAGTCAGCCAAGCGGCCGTCAGGATCCCTGTTCGTTGAAGTCAGGATCCCTGTTCAGGATCCCGGAGTCGGAGGACTAGAAGTAGTCGGAGTCAAGCCAAGCTTCGGAGGGGAGAGGAATCGGAGGACTAGTAGTAGTCGGAGTCAGCCAAGCGGCCGTCAGGATCCCTGTTCGTTGAAGTCAGGATCCCTGTTCGTTGAAGTCAGGATCCCTGTTCGTTGAAGTCAGGATCCCTGTTCGTTGAAGTCAGGATCCCTGTTCGGACTAGTAGAGTCGGAGGACTAGTAGTAGTCTGAGTCAGCCAAGCGGCCGTCAGGATCCCTGTTCGTTGAAGTCAGGATCCCTGTTCGTTGAAGTCAGGATCCCTGTTCGTTGAAGTCAGGATCCCTGTTCGTTGAAGTCAGGATCCCTGTTCGTTGAAGTCAGGATTTTGAAGTCAGGATCCCTGTTTCTCAAGATTGAAATTCGACTAAGTCCACAAGTATCGGTAGTTGTGCCATTCTACTCTCACCGGAGGCTTCCGAAACATATATATAGGACTAGTAGTAGTCGGAGTCAAGCCAAGCGTCGGAGGCGAGAGGAGTCGGAGGACTAGAAGTAGTCGGAGTCAAGCCAAGCTTCGGAGGGGAGAGGAATCGGAGGACTAGTAGTAGTCGGAGTCAGCCAAACGGCCGTCAGGATCCCTGTTCGTTGAAGTCAGGATCCCTGTTCGTTGAAGTCAGGATCCCTGTTCGTTGAAGTCAGGATCCCTGTTCGGACTAGTAGAGTCGGAGGACTAGTAGTAGTCGGAGTCAGCCAAGCGGCCGTCAGGATCCCTGTTCGTTCAAGTCAGGATCCCTGTTCGTTGAAGTCAGGATTCCTGTTCGTTGAAGTCAGGATCCCTGTTTCTCAAGATTGAAATTCGACTAAGTCCACAAGTATCGGTAGTTGTGCCATTCTACTCTCACCGGAGGCTTCCGAAACATATATATAGGACTAGTAGTAGTCGGAGTCAAGCCAAGCGTCGGAGGGGAGAGGAGTCGGAGGACTAGAAGTAGTCGGAGTCAAGCCAAGCTTCGGAGGGGAGAGGAGTCGGAGGACTAGTAGTAGTCGGAGTCAGCAAAGCGGCCGTCAGGATCCCTGTTCGTTGAAGTCAGGATCCCTGTTCGTTGAAGTCAGGATCCCTGTTCGGACTAGTAGATTCGGAGGACTAGTAGTAGTCGGAGTCAGCCAAGCGGCTGTCAGGATCCCTGTTCGTTTAAGTCAGGATCCCTGTTCGTGGAAGTCAGGATCCCTTTTCGTGGAAGTCAGGATCCCTGTTCGTTGAAGTCAGGATCCCTGTTCGTTGAAGTCAGGATCCCTGTTCGTTGAAGTCAGGATCCCTGTTCGTTGAAGTCAGGATCCCTGTTCGTTGAAGTCAGGATTCCTGTTCGTTGAAGTCAGGATCCCTGTTTCTCAAGATTGAAATTCGACTAAGTCCACAAGTATCGGTAGTTGTGCCATTCTACTCTCACCGGAGGCTTCCGAAACATATATATAGGACTAGTAGTAGTCGCAGTCAAGCCAAGCGTCGGAGGGGAGAGGAGTCGGAGGACTAGAAGTAGTCGGAGTCAAGCCAAGCTTCGGAGGGGAGAGGAGTCGGAGGACTAGTAGTAGTCGGAGTCAGCCAAGCGGCCGTCAGGATCCCTGTTCGTTGAAGTCAGGATCCCTGTTCGTTGAAGTCAGGATCCCTGTTTCTCAAGATTGAAATTCGACTAAGTCCACAAGTATCGGCAGTTGTGCCATTCTACTCTCACCGGAGGCTTCCGAAACATATATATAGGACTAGTAGTAGTCGGAGTCAAGCCAAGCGTCGGAGGGGAGAGGAGTCGGAGGACTAGAAGTAGTCGGAGTCAAGCCAAGCTTCGGAGGGGAGAGGAATCGGAGGACTAGTAGTAGTCGGAGTCAGCCAAGCGGCCGTCAGGATCCCTGTTCGTTGAAGTCAGGATCCCTGTTCGTTGAAGTCAGGATCCCTGTTCGTTGAAGTCAGGATCCCTGTTTGTTGAAGTCAGGATCCCTGTTCATTGAAGTCAAGATCTCTGTTCGTTATAGTTAGGATCCCTGTTCGTTGAAGAGGACTAGTAGTAGTCGGAGTCAGCCAAGCGGCTGTCAGGAGCCGTGTTCGTTGAAGTCAGGATCCCTGTTCGTTGAAGTCAGGATACCTGTTCGTTGAAGTCAGGATCCCTGTTCGTTGAAGTCAGGATCCCTGTTCGTTGAAGTCAGGATCACATTTCGTTGAAGTCAGGAACCCTGTTCGTTGAAGTCAGGATCCCTGTTCGTTGAAGTCAGCATCCCTGTTCGTTGAAGTCAGGATCTCTGTTCGTTATAGTCAGGATCCCTGTTCGTTGAAATTCGTTGAAGAGGACTAGTAATAGTCGGAGTCAGCCAAGCGGCTGTCAGGACCCGTGTTCGTTGAAGTCAGGATCCCTGTTCGTTGAAGTCAGGATCCCTGTTCGTTGAAGTCAGGATCTCTGTTCGTTATAGTCAGGATCCCTGTTCGTTGAAGTCAGGATCCCTGTTTGTTGAAGTCAGGATCCCTGTTCGTTGAAGTCAGGATCTCTGTTCGTTATAGTCAGGATCCCTGTTCGTTGAAGTTCGTTGAAGAGGACTAGTAATAGTCGGAGTCAGCCAAGCAGCTGTCAGGAGCCGTGTTCGTTGAAGTCAGGATCCCTGTTCGTTGAAGTCAGGATCCCTGTTCGTTGAAGTCAGGATCCCTGTTCTTTGAAGTCAGGATCCCTGTTCGTTGAAGTCAGGATCCCTGTTCGTTGAAGTCAGGATCCCTGTTCGTTGAAGTTCGTTGAAGAGGACTAGTAGTAGTCGGAGTCAGCCAAGCAGCTGTCAGGAGCCGTGTTCGTTGAAGTCAGGATCCCTGTTCGTTGAAGTCAGGATCCCTGTTCGTTGAAGTCAGGATCCCTGTTCGTTCAAGTCGGGATCCCTGTTCGTTGAAGTCAGGATCTCTGTTCGTTATAGTCAGGATCCCTGTTCGTTGAAGTTCGTTGAAGAGGACTTCGTTGAAGTCGGGATCCCTGTTCGTTGAAGTCAGAATCCCTGTTCGTTGAAGTCAGGATCCCTGTTTGTTGAAGTAAGGATCCCTGTTCGTTGAAGTCAGGATCTCTCTTCGTTATAGTCAGGATCCCTGTTCGTTGAAGTTCGTTGAAGAGGACTTCGTTGAAGTCGGGATCCCTGTTCGTTGAAGTCAGGATCCCTGTTCGTTGAAGTCTGGATCCCTGTTCGTTGAAGTCAGGATCTCTGTTCGTTGAAGTCAGGATCCCTGTTCGTTGAAGTCAGGATCCCTGTTTGTTGAAGTCAGGATCCCTGTTCGTTGAAGTCAGGATCTCTGTTCGTTGAAGAGGACTAGTAGTAGTCGGAGTCAGCCAAGCGGCTGTCAGGAGCCGTGTTCGTTGAAGTCAGGATCCCTGTTCGTTGAAGTCAGGATCCCTGTTCGTTGAAGTCAGGAATCCCTGTTTGTTGAAGTCAGGATCCCTGTTCATTGAAGTCAGGATCTCTGTTCGTTATAGTCAGGATCCCTGTTCGTTGAAGAGGACTAGTAGTAGTCGGAGTCAGCCAAGCGGCTGTCAGGAGCCGTGTTCGTTGAAGTCAGGATCCCTGTTCGTTGAAGTCAGGATCTCTGTTCGTTGAAGTCAGGATCCCTGTTCGTTGAAGTCAGGATCCCTGTTCGTTGAAGTCAGGATCACATTTCGTTGAAGTCAGGAACCCTGTTCGTTGAAGTCAGGATCCCTGTTCGTTGAAGTCAGCATCCCTGTTCGTTGAAGTCAGGATCTCTGTTCGTTATAGTCAGGATCCCTGTTTCTCAAGATTGAAATTCGACTAAGTCCACAAGTATCGGTAGTTGTGCCATTCTACTCTCACCGGAGGCTTCCGAAACATATATATAGGACTAGTAGTAGTCGGAGTCAAGCCAAGCGTCGGAGGGGAGAGGAGTCGGAGGACTAGAAGTAGTCGGAGTCAAGCCAAGCTTCGGAGGGGAGAGGAGTCGGAGGACTAGTAGTAGTCGGAGTCAGCAAAGCGGCCGTCAGGATCCCTGTTCGTTTGAAGTCAGGATCCCTGTTCGTTGAAGTCAGGATCCCTGTTCGGACTAGTAGATTCGGAGGACTAGTAGTAGTCGGAGTCAGCCAAGCGGCTGTCAGGATCCCTGTTCGTTTAAGTCAGGATCCCTGTTCGTGGAAGTCAGGATCCCTTTTCGTGGAAGTCAGGATCCCTGTTCGTTGAAGTCAGGATCCCTGTTCGTTGAAGTCAGGATCCCTGTTCGTTGAAGTCAGGATCCCTGTTCGTTGAAGTCAGGATCCCTGTTCGTTGAAGTCAGGATTCCTGTTCGTTGAAGTCAGGATCCCTGTTTCTCAAGATTGAAATTCGACTAAGTCCACAAGTATCGGTAGTTGTGCCATTCTACTCTCACCGGAGGCTTCCGAAACATATATATAGGACTAGTAGTAGTCGGAGTCAAGCCAAGCGTCGGAGGGGAGAGGAGTCGGAGGACTAGAAGTAGTCGGAGTCAAGCAAAGCTTCGGAGGGGAGAGGAGTCGGAGGACTAGTAGTAGTCGGAGTCAGCAAAGCGGCCGTCAGGATCCCTGTTCGTTGAAGTCAGGATCCCTGTTCGTTGAAGTCAGGATCCCTGTTTCGGACTAGTAGATTCGGAGGACTAGTAGTAGTCGGAGTCAGCCAAGCGGCTGTCAGGATCCCTGTTCGTTTAAGTCAGGATCCCTGTTCGTGGAAGTCAGGATCCCTTTTCGTGGAAGTCAGGATCCCTGTTCGTTGAAGTCAGGATCCCTGTTCGTTGAAGTCAGGATCCCTGTTCGTTGAAGTCAGGATCCCTGTTCGTTGAAGTCAGGATCCCTGTTCGTTGAAGTCAGGATTCCTGTTCGTTGAAGTCAGGATCCCTGTTTCTCAAGATTGAAATTCGACTAAGTCCACAAGTATCGGTAGTTGTGCCATTCTACTCTCACCGGAGGCTTCCGAAACATATATATAGGACTAGTAGTAGTCGCAGTCAAGCCAAGCGTCGGAGGGGAGAGGAGTCGGAGGACTAGAAGTAGTCGGAGTCAAGCCAAGCTTCGGAGGGGAGAGGAGTCGGAGGACTAGTAGTAGTCGGAGTCAGCCAAGCGGCCGTCAGGATCCCTGTTCGTTGAAGTCAGGATCCCTGTTCGTTGAAGTCAGGATCCCTGTTTCTCAAGATTGAAATTCGACTAAGTCCACAAGTATCGGCAGTTGTGCCATTCTACTCTCACCGGAGGCTTCCGAAACATATATATAGGACTAGTAGTAGTCGCAGTCAAGCCAAGCGTCGGAGGGGAGAGGAGTCGGAGGACTAGAAGTAGTCGGAGTCAAGCCAAGCTTCGGAGGGGAGAGGAGTCGGAGGACTAGTAGTAGTCGGAGTCAGCCAAGCGGCCGTCAGGATCCCTGTTCGTTCAAGTCAGGATCCTGTTCGTTGAAGTCAGGATTCCTGTTCGTTGAAGTCAGGATCCCTGTTTCTCAAGATTGAAATTCGACTAAGTCCACAAGTATCGGTAGTTGTGCCATTCTACTCTCACCGGAGGCTTCCGAAACATATATATAGGACTAGTAGTAGTCGGAGTCAAGCCAAGCGTCGGAGGGGAGAGGAGTCGGAGGACTAGAAGTAGTCGGAGTCAAGCCAAGCTTCGGAGGGGAGAGGAGTCGGAGGACTAGTAGTAGTCGGAGTCAGCAAAGCGGCCGTCAGGATCCCTGTTCGTTGAAGTCAGGATCCCTGTTCGTTGAAGTCAGGATCCCTGTTCGGACTAGTAGATTCGGAGGACTAGTAGTAGTCGGAGTCAGCCAAGCGGCTGTCAGGATCCCTGTTCGTTTAAGTCAGGATCCCTGTTCGTGGAAGTCAGGATCCCTTTTCGTGGAAGTCAGGATCCCTGTTCGTTGAAGTCAGGATCCCTGTTCGTTGAAGTCAGGATCCCTGTTCGTTGAAGTCAGGATCCCTGTTCGTTGAAGTCAGGATCCCTGTTCGTTGAAGTCAGGATTCCTGTTCGTTGAAGTCAGGATCCCTGTTTCTCAAGATTGAAATTCGACTAAGTCCACAAGTATCGGTAGTTGTGCCATTCTACTCTCACCGGAGGCTTCCGAAACATATATATAGGACTAGTAGTAGTCGCAGTCAAGCCAAGCGTCGGAGGGAGAGGAGTCGGAGGACTAGAAGTAGTCGGAGTCAAGCCAAGCTTCGGAGGGGAGAGGAGTCGGAGGACTAGTAGTAGTCGGAGTCAGCCAAGCGGCCGTCAGGATCCCTGTTCGTTGAAGTCAGGATCCCTGTTCGTTGAAGTCAGGATCCCTGTTTCTCAAGATTGAAATTCGACTAAGTCCACAAGTATCGGCAGTTGTGCCATTCTACTCTCACCGGAGGCTTCCGAAACATATATATAGGACTAGTAGTAGTCGGAGTCAAGCCAAGCGTCGGAGGGGAGAGGAGTCGGAGGACTAGAAGTAGTCGGAGTCAAGCCAAGCTTCGGAGGGGAGAGGAATCGGAGGACTAGTAGTAGTCGGAGTCAGCCAAGCGGCCGTCAGGATCCCTGTTCGTTGAAGTCAGGATCCCTGTTCGTTGAAGTCAGGATCCCTGTTCGTTGAAGTCAGGATCCCTGTTTGTTGAAGTCAGGATCCCTGTTCATTGAAGTCAAGATCTCTGTTCGTTATAGTTAGGATCCCTGTTCGTTGAAGAGGACTAGTAGTAGTCGGAGTCAGCCAAGCGGCTGTCAGGAGCCGTGTTCGTTGAAGTCAGGATCCCTGTTCGTTGAAGTCAGGATACCTGTTCGTTGAAGTCAGGATCCCTGTTCGTTGAAGTCAGGATCCCTGTTCGTTGAAGTCAGGATCACATTTCGTTGAAGTCAGGAACCCTGTTCGTTGAAGTCAGGATCCCTGTTCGTTGAAGTCAGCATCCCTGTTCGTTGAAGTCAGGATCTCTGTTCGTTATAGTCAGGATCCCTGTTCGTTGAAATTCGTTGAAGAGGACTAGTAATAGTCGGAGTCAGCCAAGCGGCTGTCAGGACCCGTGTTCGTTGAAGTCAGGATCCCTGTTCGTTGAAGTCAGGATCCCTGTTCGTTGAAGTCAGGATCTCTGTTCGTTATAGTCAGGATCCCTGTTCGTTGAAGTCAGGATCCCTGTTTGTTGAAGTCAGGATCCCTGTTCGTTGAAGTCAGGATCTCTGTTCGTTATAGTCAGGATCCCTGTTCGTTGAAGTTCGTTGAAGAGGACTAGTAATAGTCGGAGTCAGCCAAGCAGCTGTCAGGAGCCGTGTTCGTTGAAGTCAGGATCCCTGTTCGTTGAAGTCAGGATCCCTGTTCGTTGAAGTCAGGATCCCTGTTCTTTGAAGTCAGGATCCCTGTTCGTTGAAGTCAGGATCCCTGTTCGTTGAAGTCAGGATCCCTGTTCGTTGAAGTTCGTTGAAGAGGGACTAGTAGTAGTCGGAGTCAGCCAAGCAGCTGTCAGGAGCCGTGTTCGTTGAAGTCAGGATCCCTGTTCGTTGAAGTCAGGATCCCTGTTCGTTGAAGTCAGGATCCCTGTTCGTTCAAGTCGGGATCCCTGTTCGTTGAAGTCAGGATCTCTGTTCGTTATAGTCAGGATCCCTGTTCGTTGAAGTTCGTTGAAGAGGACTTCGTTAGAAGTCGGGATCCCTGTTCGTTGAAGTCAGAATCCCTGTTCGTTGAAGTCAGGATCCCTGTTTGTTGAAGTAAGGATCCCTGTTCGTTGAAGTCAGGATCTCTCTTCGTTATAGTCAGGATCCCTGTTCGTTGAAGTTCGTTGAAGAGGACTTCGTTGAAGTCGGGATCCCTGTTCGTTGAAGTCAGGATCCCTGTTCGTTGAAGTCAGGATCCCTGTTCG